>CAUYPK010126182.1:0-10497 GCA_963574355.1 Loris lydekkerianus
CCCTGATTATAAGGATTCAGGATTTATAAACATTTATTTACAAGACTTTACTGCCTTAAATGGGGTTTTCACTTAATTAAATGTGCCATTAAATATTGTGGGTTAAATAGTTCAGTGGAATACAGTTCAGTTCAGCCGGGACTTGTGGACTGAGCTGAAGCACCGCCCCCTCAAGCAGACGGCAGAAGACGACTGGAGACTATGTGCATTTGATTAGGTGCCCGCGCACCGAATCAAATAACCTGTATGACCCAGTATAAGCCGAGTTCGGGTTTTTCGGCACAAATTTTCAGCACAAAAACTCGGCTTATACTCGAGTATATATGGTAAGTCTCAATAAATTAAGCAACTTTAGTTGTACAGAGTACATTCTCTGATTCTAACAGAATTAAGATAGAAATCAAATAATGATTCCAAACTTGATTACAAGGGAAATTAGAAAATAGTTTGAACCAAAGTGAAAATAAAAACATAACATATCATAACTCTAGCTGGGGTGCCGCTAGAGCACTCTTGGGAGTAAAATTCATAACTTTAAATATTTGTATTTGAAAGAGAAGAAAGCTCTCAAACCAGCAATCTAAAGCTCCACCTTCAGACCCTGTACGTATTATACTTCAATAGAGAATTATCCTGCTCTTTGTCCATTTTGTGCTAATCATTCATATTATTCTTTTCTGCTGTTTTTGTGTTCATGCTACATATTTTGTTTTAAATAATATTCTTTGTTTTTTATATGGAAAGTCATCAAGTGTAAAATGAGACCCTTACTTTCCTGGTGCCTTTAGCCTTACTGAGGGAAGTATATAATAACAACATACCAGAATATACATAAAGGACTTCCAAATTTTATAATGAGAATCATGGCAACGAATGACGATGTATTAAGCCCTTACCATGTGCCAGCCCTTGTACATTTGTTGCTTCATTTGATGTCAAAGCTACAGAGAAGCCTTATGAGATCTTGACGGTTCAATTTATGATCCTAGAAATTGCCATTTCAATGCCCACCTCCTGCAGAACTGTTGGCTTTGGCTTATTTTTGACATCCTGTGTGAGAATTTACTTTCATCATGTAAGAAACCATCATGAAAAAGCCTCTCATAATCCTTGGGCTATATGATGAGATCAACTTGCTTTAATGAGTTATGAAACCAAGCAGAATTGGTTTGGAAGACATTTACAGAAGTGGTAAAAAGCAGAACGGTGTAGAATTTATGTTAATCTCCACCTCCCCACAAAACTTGAACTCAACCACTCTGTGATATCACAAATGAACAGAAGAGAGATGAGAAGGTGGGACCGCTGATGGTAACTGTCCCCCTCTACTCGTCAGTCCCAAGGCAGTGGATGTCTCTCTTCACCTCCTGCTTACTGATGTTCACACATGCAGAAAATTTTCTGACCGTGAGACTGAAGTTTCCCTTCCCTGATTCTCTTTGGGGAACTGCTGCCTGGTTTCAACAGTGACCTCCTAGGAAGCAAGCTGGGTGCTCATCTCAACATTTACATATATCATTAGATTAATACCGAGGAATTACTTGTTTACTGACAAACTGATTTGAAGACATCACCGCAACTAGGGCTCTAAATTAAAGCTACGTTTAAGAATTAGTTTTTCAAAGGTCCATGCTAAATTATGGGGCTGTAATTCCATCTTCAAGGCTATTTGTGGGTCACGCTTCACTTCTTGTGGTTTATGACTTCAACCCAGGCCCTTGATGGAATTATAACCCAATGGTCACAGAGACTGCTGTTTACCATCTGTTTATTTTACAAGCAAGAACCAAGTGTATTTTGGTTTTATGCTCATGAAGAACACCAGGAGAAGGAGGTAAAGAGAGAGGAGGAGGGGATAGAGCCGTTTACCCAAAGCCAAAGCCATGTCTCCCCAATTCTAAAAACTTCAGATAAAAACCAAAAGCCAGACAGCAGCCCAGACATTATCTCCGTGTTAGCAGGCATCTGGAAGCATCTCCCATTTGTTACCATGGAAGTGAAGTGTCCAGATGATTGTTCTGTGTCTTTTCTCAGCTGGGTGTTACTGCATAGAGCTCAGGCTGTGGAACTGAGGAGAGGCCGGCATTCTCTTCCTTCCCTTCTTTTGTCCGCTCTGTGCAGATAACAAGCTCTCTGGCAGAAGGCTCAAACAGCTGGACCAGGGATCAGGCAGGGTCACTGCACACTCAGGCAGGCCACGTGGTCTCATGTGCTGGTCCCTGCAGTGTGCTGGGCGGGACGCTCCTTGATGTCTCCATGCCATCACCGGGCTCTGCCGTACAGTTGGCGCTGGGCCTTCGCAAACATTCTAATTTGATGCATAATTAATATAACAGTTATTCAAGCCATGGAGGCTGCTGGGACTAATTAGTGACCTGAATCTCCATGGTAGCCTGCATTCCATTCTTATCAGTGCTGGGAAGAACTGCACTCTTAGAAATAATCAGTCTCCCACTTATTATTATGACACAGCCAAGAGGCAAATATCATCTTTCCATCCAGTGTGCAAAAATTCCATCAGTGTGTAATCACTTCCCAAGGGGACTGAACTTCCCCTGGAAGAGTCTCACTGAATTAGCCCCTTGTGAACTTTTACATTTCCATATGGGCCTGGGGAGATCGTACTGCAGGTGAAGAAATAAAGACAGTCAGCACAGGCTCGCTGAGCATCCACAGAATGGATAGCGTTGTTCCAGGGGTTTGGAGCTGGTTTGCAGGGAAATAAAAGCCTCTATTTTCTTTTCTAAGCCTTTGTGATGGTGAAACAGTCAATGATGAGTACAAATGACTTATGTACCCCCATTTCTGATACAGTCCCCTCCATGTCTCTGTGGAAGCATGAATCAAAGCACCTCCGTCCTCTCCACAGAGGTCCTGCTCAAAGCCCAAGTGAGTGCACCCCAGGAAGAGAGGTGGTACCGCAGTGGTGCTTTCCCCATCCCTCTTCTCACCTTGACCTCCTGTTGCTCTTCACCACTCCCCCCGCCACACACACACACACACACACACACACATACACACACACACACAATACCTGCCTTCCTTCCAATTCCCTTGACCTAGACAAGTGCCAGCAAACTGTGGACTTCAGTCCTGGCCCAGCCCAGCAGTTCATTTAATTCAGATATGAATCATCCTTGGTTACCTTCATGACGCAATGGTAGAGTGGAATGGTTGTGAAAAAGACTATCTGATCCACAAATTCTAAAATATTTACTATTAGGCCCTTTGCAGATCCAAGTCTAGACCATAAAAAAACAAAACAAACAACCAAAAAACAACCCTCAGCTTCAAAGTCTCAGTGTTCTAGAATTCCTTTGGAGAAGTAGGTCACTGGCCACCCCATGAGCAATCCCTTCAAAGAAATGTGTCACTTCCAGCCTCAGCTTAGGCTCACCCAGGCTAAGTGCCTGTTTATTACCTTCTCTGAAAGGCTCCTTCACAGTTCTCAAACTCTTATTTAATAAACATTTGCATGGTATACTATACTTCAGTTAATTCGTTTTGTTCTTATAGTCACCCCATGAGGTGGGTATTACTATAATATTATCCCATTTCAAAGATGAGGAAACTAAGATACAAACAGGTTAAGCTGTCCCAAGTTTGCGTAACTAGTAAGAGATAGACTAGTGCTAAATTTGAACCCATGCCCTGAGCTCTTCAGTCTGCACTGTTAATTATGTCGATTCAAACTTTTCTACACAGCATCCCTGGGGAACATAGGGAGATCACCCGATTACCTGTTGGCAACTGAGAAATTCTCTTAGAGCTTTTAATTTCAAATACATGTGAATATTACATCCAACTTCATAATAAATATTGGTTGTTTTACCACCAAAAAAAGTCCCAAATTACTCACTGTAAAGATGCAACATGTTTATCCTGTGTCTTCCAGTACCCTCCAGCACACTGCCATGCACCCCCTGGGACCCACCACCCCTCTAGCTCACTGCCATGCACCCCCTGGGACCCGCCACCCCTCCAGCGCACTGCCATGAGCCTCCTGGGACTTGCCACCCCTCCAGCGCACTGCCATGAGCCTCCTGGGACCTGCCACCCCTCCAGCGCACTGCCATGAGCCTCCTGGGACCCGCCACCCCTCCAGCACACTGCCATGCACCTCTTGGGACCCACCACACCTACCCTGAGAGGCACAGGCCTAGTTTATTTTTGCAATATACCAGTCTTTGCTACACCCAGTTTTGCCACTCTAACATTCATTTACAAGATCAAGTCTAATGTTTAAAAACTTTGGGGGGGCATGCTTTATGTATATATTTTAAACAACAGAAAAAATTTTTTAGAGAAAATTGCATGTAGAATATATAAAACAAATAGATGCAATTGACCAGGAGATCTAATATACAGACAACATGGTGATTATAATTCATAAAAATGTATTGTACACTTGTAATTTGCTGAAAGTAGATCTTACCGCACATACATATGAAAAGGTAACTATGGGAGTGATAGATGTGGTAATTGGATTTATTGTGGAAATTATTCACAATCTGTACACATATCAAAATATCACATTATACATCTTGAATAGATAATTACTTTTGTCGGTTATTCTTCAATAAAGCCACGGGAGCAGGGAGATGATAGCCCAGGAAGTCTCTGGGTTTCTTCACTGAAATACTTGGAGTCCTGGAAAGACTCTTACTGTCTACCCTTCAGGAGCAACTCAGGGCAAGCCTGATCTTCCCCTGTGTAAAAGTCCTGCAACTATGCTGGGATAGTGATCATGTAAACTCTTACATCTCTTACGGAAAAATAAAGCTAGTTTTCCATGATCGTTCCTTCTAGGACTAGCTTTTATACTCTCCCAAGTACCTCAGTTTAAAAAGGTGCCCAGAACTGATTAAATACTGCAGCACTGGGACTGTCCACAGCAACTTCAGAAGAAAGCATTCCTTTCTCAGATCTGGGTACTCAGTGAAGGGGCTTGTAGAAGATTGTACTTTCCAAAGATGGTCACAACAATAACTCTTCCATTTGCTCTTCTAGAACCTTGCCACACTGCCATTAAACGATGGCGTCTACCTCTCTTTCCCTTGTATCTGGGTGGGCTTGTGCCTTATTGGTAACAGAATGTTGAAGAAGTAACATCTGCATGACTTCAGAAGGCAATGCAACTTGAGAGTTGGAATGCTGTGCTGGAGCACTGAGCCCGCAGGCAGGTGGGCTGACGGCGCTGAGGCTGCCATGCTGTGAGGAAGCACAACTAGCCTGTGCGTAAAGACCACATGGAGACCTCTGAGACTATATGCAGAGAGAAAGAGGTGCCGGCCAGCCCCAGCTGCTCTAGCCACTCCCCATCCTCTATTCCTTAGATGGTTTCAACCACCATCCTATTACAACCATATGAGACACCCCAAGCCAAAGTCACCTAGGCAAGTCCTTCCCAAATTCCTGGCCCACAGAAACCAAGACAGATACAAAATGATCACTATTATTTTCAACCAGCAAATTTTGGAATTATTTGTTATGTATCAGTCTAAACACTAGACTTCCATAGGATAACCACAAAGGGCCTTAGTATAGATCCTAAGTCTGAAGGGGACAAAGTCAGGAGTCATCAGAGAACTCTGGTGCTGTTCATCTCTTTTTATTTACGGAGTCAGCATTCCATCTCACCTAGTGACTGAGAAACTTGAGGATATGTCACAGAAAGACTCTTTATGCTTTGGTATTATTCAAATATTATCCCAATAATACATTTTTTTAGAGATACGTATTTCTACAGGTTGAGGTACGTTCCCCCAACATTCATACACGGAAGCCCTCACCCCCAATGTGACTGTATCCGGAAAAGGATCTTTGGGTGGTAATTAAGATTAAGTGAGATGTTAAGAGTGAAGCCCTAATCCAATAAAACTGTGGATTTATAAGAAGAAAAAGAGGCCAGGCACGGTGGCTCACGCCTGTAAACCTAGCACTCTGGGAGGCCAGGAGGGTGGACTGCTTGAGCTCAGGAGTTCAAGATCAACCTATGAAAAAGTCAGACCCTGTTTCTACTAAAAATAGAAAAAATTGCCCAGTATAATGGCACATGCCTGTAGTCTCAGCTACTTGGGAGGCTGAAGCAAGAGGATCACTTGAGCCCAGGAGTTTGAGGTTACTGTGAGCTATGATGCCACAGCACTCTACCCAGGGTGGCAAAGGGAGATTCTGTCTCAAAAAAAAAAAAAAAAACAAAGAAAGAAAATCCAGTTTATGGTATTTTGTCATGGCAGACTGAGCCAACTTGTCTAATCACTTATTCATATGAATTATTTATATATGTGCATACACACATGTAACTAAAAAATAAAAGTAATTTACATCTTAAGTGAATTCATTGTAAGCATGCCTGCTTTAGTCTCTAAAAAATCCTGAAAAAACAAAAGATTATACCAGTATCGATCATATGAACCAACTTAGACTTTTCCTGCATATTTTAGTAATGTTTTGAGTAAAATAACTGCTTTATTATTAAAACACTCAGGTGTTAACTAGCTGTGTCATAAATAAAATTGATTATAATCACAGAAGGTTATCTGGAACCTTAAAGTCCATCCAGTTAAACCACCTGATCAAGGCCTGTTTTATAACATTGTCCCATGTAGGCAGGGTAATATCCAGCCTGGTCTTCACAGACTACCAAAATTTAATGTATTCGCTCTATTACCTTCAGGGTCGTCAAGGATGCAATGAAATGGACATTCTGAAACTTTCTTTATAGGTTTATAAAATGATACCTTTTTAGAATGGGATTTTACTATGTTGCTCAAGGGTATTACAAATATCAATGCTTAAGTAATAACCCAACACACAGAGAAAGCTTTCTAAGCTATATTTATTGTGACAATATTTGTCATATGAAAAAATGGCACAATTTTTAAATGAATTATTTTTCATGAATTATTCTATAGAGCAAACTCTGTAGATGTGCAAAAAGAGACTGAAAGTGACTAGGTAAATATATATATAAGTATAAATGTTGAATGAACTAAATAAAAACAAACTCTTGAATATTCTATTATCTCTGGGTATTATATTTTTACTTGTTAAAAAAAAGTCTCCATCTTTCTTTAAGGCTGCATAATATTCCATGGTGTACATATACCATAATTTATTAATCCATCTGTGGATCGATGGGCACTTGGGCTTTTTCCATGATTTAGCAATTATGAATAGGGATGCAATAACCATTCTGGTACAAATATCTTCGTTATGATGTGATTTTTGGTCTTCTGGGTATATGCCTAGTAGAGGAATTATAGGATTGAATGGAAGATCTATTTTTAGATCTCTAAGTGTTCTCCATATATCTTTCATGTTTACATGGATGGAGCTGGAACATATTCTTCTTAGTAAAGTATCTCAAGAATGGAAGAAAAAGTATCCAATGTACTCAGCCCTACCATGAAACTAATTTATGGCTTTCACAGGAAAGCTATAACCCAGTTATAACCTAAGAATAGGGGGAAAGGGATGGGAGGGAGGGGGGAGTGGGGTGGAGGAAGGGTGTTTGGTGGGATTACATGTACAGTGCATCTTACAAGGGTATATGTGAAACTTAGTAAATGTAGAATGTAAATGTCTTAATACATAACTAAGAAATTTCTAGGAAGGCTATGTTAACCAGTATGATGAAAATGTGTCAAATGGTCTATAAAACCAGTGTATAGTGCCCCATGATGGCATTAATGTACACAGCTATGATTTAATAATAAAAAAAAAAAGAAAGAAAGAGGATTTAATAGGGATTCATGAACAGCAAGGATGTCTCAGGCAGCCATGAGACAGTAGATCACCATACCTGCCCTGCAAAAAGTATCCTTTATTTAGTAAGCTTCTGGGCATAGGTGTGTCTGATCTAAGGCCCATGGGCCACAAGCAGATTATATGAGAACTGTTTTGCTTATATGTGGTGTTGGATATTGTGAAAGGTATGCATGGAACTTTTTGCTCATCAGCTTTCATTAGTGTTTTTATATTTTATGTCGGCCTGAGACAATTCCTATCCTTCTAATGTGCGGAAAAAAAAGAAAAAGGTTGGACAACCCTGTGGGTAAAGGCATATAAAACTGGTTTATTTTTCTTGGTTTTTTTTTTTTTTTTTTTTTTTTTTGAGGCAGAGTCTCATTGCGTTGTCTTCCGTAGAGTGCTGTAGCATCACAGCTCACAGCAACCTCCACCTCTTGGGCTTAAGCAATTCTCTTGCCTCAGCCTCCCAAGTAGCTGGGACTACAGGTGCCTGCCACAATGCCCGGCTATTTTTTGGTTGTAGTTGTCACTGTTGTTTGGCAGGCCCAGCCTGGGCTTGAACCTGCCATCCTCGGGGTATGTGGCTGGCGCTCTAGCCGCTGAGCTACAGTTGCTGAGCTACAAAGCTGGTTCTTTCTCAGACATTCTTGCCAAACCTTATGACCACTGATTGGGTTAGATCAGCACCTTTATGAGGGGTTATCTATTGCATAGGCATTGTTTAAAGACCTTGCTGCAGAACTTCTTGGTATACAGGAGTCAAACATTGGCTGGTATAGCAGTGTGGCTTCAAGACGTCATCACTTTTGCCATACAATTGATGGGCTGTTTTCCTACATATGCCCCCTAAAACCAGCACTTACAGTCTCACTTCCTTACTTATCCTGTGATAGTTCCCGGTCCAGGAAGAGACCCTTCACATTATATAGTTTTAGTGCATAGGAGCCATTAAAGACAGATGCCACAGCAACAGCAAAGGCAAATACAAGATAATAAGCCCCCTGTGAGTATTATACCTAGACCCATAGCAGCTTCTCCCTAAACCATATGTAAAGCCAATTATTCAAAGTGGTGGTTTTGTCTGAGAGATCTGGGTTTTCGTAACAGTCATTAATTAGCAATGTCATGTGATTCATCAGGAATACAAACATAAGGCTCAGTTTCTGCGACTGCACAAGTCCCACCTTGTGCATCAATGAGCAAGCCTAAAGTCATGTGACCTTGGGGAGCCTTTCTTGTTAGAGTGATTTGACAGATTTCCATGCTGCTATTGTTCAAAGCTTTCTTTGTATCATTTGTTAGAGCATTCACATGCCAAATAACATCTTCAATGCCCAGTTGAGGAAGAACAATAAAAGCGAAATGAAACATGCCAACGGAAACCAGATTGGGCCCCGCAGGAATCCAAATGCGTGAGAGCCACACTCACTGTCTGGCCCGGCGCCCATGTGTAACCAGTGAAAACTTTCCTAACTATCCAGAGAATAACCAATGGTGTAAGTTTGTTCTACATATCCAGATATTTTCAGGAAGTTCCACATTGGGCCTATATGTATATAACATATGTATAACATATACATTATATATATATATATATATACACACACATATATATGTATATATATATGTATATATATGTATATATATACATATCTCATCAAATGGTTCAACATAGCCTTCATGACATTTTCTTAGTTATTGTATGTATTGTATGTATATATACATGTATATATTGTATGTATTATATGTATATATACATATATATACATATATACATGTATATATATACATATATATACATGTATATATATGTATGTACTGTATGTATATATACATATATATGTATGTATTGTGTATATATATATATATATATATAAACTCTTTCCATGACCTTTTTTAAGAAAAGGTATTATTAATAGGCCATTAGGTCATTTTATCTCAAATACCACTATGTAATTCAATACCATCATGTAATTTTGGAAAGAATTAATATATTCCTGATATTCTATTTGATCTTATTCTTGGAAGAGAGATTCCCTCTGCCACAGGCCAGAATGCAGGAGAGGGGCATAGGCTGCATATCCAGCTTTTCAGCATAGTCTTGGGCCCACTGTTGAACAGGTTTGCTTCATAGGCCATTGATGCTAATAGTAGCAACAGAAAATAACAATTATGGGGAAAAAGAAAGAAACTTACTGGGTTCTTGCAAAGGAAGATATTTTCTATTTATTGGAATAACCCTAGTTGATTCATTTAGAGAAGTTAGAGTTGTTAACCAAATCTGGGGACAAAGCAGTTGTATCCCACATGTAGACAGCAATAAGCGTGGGGCATGGTTATCCTAAGCAGTCATATGGGCAGGTGCCTCTCCCATCTTTTGCTGAGTTTAAAGAAATAAAGACTATAATAACACATTCATCTACTTGTACAAAGTAGATTTCTCTAGTAAAGTTTGAATTTGTGCTTTCAACAGACCATTTTTTTCTTTCTTTCTTTTTTTTATTGTTAAATCATAGCTGTGTACATTAGTGCAATCAAGGGGTACAATGTGCTGGTTTCATATACAATCTGAAATATTCTCATCAAATGGTTCAACATAGCCTTCATGACATTTTCTTAGTTATTGTATGTAGACATTTGTATTCTGCATTTAGTAAGTTTATTCTTGAAATTATGATGGAAGTGCCGTGCTATATTGTATTCCATAGCCCAGTCCTACACATCATACCCAACAAAATGAGT
>CAUYPK010126183.1:0-13208 GCA_963574355.1 Loris lydekkerianus
AAGGTGAACCAGTGAGAGTGAAGTGGGGCTCCCAGGAGCGGGGCCTGGTGCTGCCGTGGGACACATGGGGAACTCAGGCGGAAGTGCTGTCTGTGGGAGGAAGGGTGGGCTGGGGGCACCTCTGCAGGTAAACTAAATGGGTCCTGTGGGGCCTGGGTGCTACCAGGATATCAAAAAGAAAGTAGTTGTGGAAATAGAATCTTGTAGAAAGAAAGGCTATTGGGACGCCCCCAGTGTGGGTATGATGACTGATGAGATAGGAGGGGAGGGAGAAGAGACCCACTTCTATGTTTTTTAGCCCAGTGTTTTGCTTCAGATGCTGTTCCCAGAAAGGTTCCCATCGGTCCCCACTGCTCAAGTGACGCTCCTTGCTCAGGCATCACACATGACAGTGGAGGAAATGGTGGCGTCTGCCTGGAGATGACTTCTGTTCTTTATCTCAGGAACACCTAAGGCTTCTCCACTTCCTTCTTTCCTTGTCGTCTTAGGACTTTAGGAAAACAGCGACCAAAAGTCAGTTCTGACACTTTGAAGAGAAAAAGATTGGGAATGGATATGGATTGGCTGTCCACAATGTACAGGGAACTCTATGTAGTTTACTCTTTATAAACTTCACCAGAATCCCGTCAGGAAAGTCTTGGGATCCACAACTTAAGGACAAGCAAAAGGACCTTGAGGAGGTTAGGTGACGTTTGGCCGTCTCCTCCCGGTACTTAGGTTGGCTGGGCAATTTGTGGGGCCCAGTGCAGAATGAAAATGTGGGGCTCGTTGTTCAAAGGCAGGAGGCAGCTTTCCCCTCTCTTCCAAGACCTCTCTCTCCTCCCGCATGGTGGTTTTTATGTGCTGTTTAATGTTCCCTGGGCCCAGGAATACTTGCAGGCACGGGCATCTGTGCGTTTTCTGTCTACTTCTAGGGCAGGTCATGAGGATGTGGTGTGAGAGCCCTGGTCCCCTTACACAGAGGCTTTGTCTTTGTTCTTCAGGAAAGATGAAAAATCTCTGCAGGTAAAGTAGCAGAATGTCGTGTCTTCCCCTTGTTGCCAGGACAAGCTCTTTAAGAATCACCTCTTTTTTTAAAAATTTCAGATTAATGTGAGGGTACAAACGACAATATCTGCATTTGTTAGATCTAAACCCTGTTGTAGTTGCACCCAGGAGGTGTGCCATATACCCTTACATTGTGCACAGGAGGTGGGAGCACCTGTTAGTCAGTGAGCAGCCACCTGGGTTATCAGACCAAACAAACATAGAGTGTGTATGTGGGCTTGGGGCTATCCACAGTTGCATGTGACCACTGGGGTCTTGGACGTACAGCTAAGGGAGGACTACCGTATTAGTGGAGAAGTTGAACATGAAGCTGGTTTGTGTGAGTCTGAGGGTATGGGATGGAGAGATCTGGGCTGGAGATAAACAGCTGGACGTCAGCAGATGTTTTGGAGGAGGGGGTGGAATCAGTGTTCGCGTGATTCTGATTGATCAAGTGAGATGAAGACTGGAAACTGACCAATGACTTTGACAATATCAGTTAGGGAGGAGTGATGAAAACCTATCTGGAATAGATTTAAGAAAACAAAATGGGGAGAGGAATCGGAGACTATGCACACAGACAACTCTTGTAAGGGGTTTGCAGTCTGGGAGAACAGAAATGGGGTAGTGACTCGATGAATAGGGAAGTGTTCAGGATGGAAGAAATAATTATATAATTATTAGATTATATAATTAAAAAAGAAACAGCCGGCTCAGCACCTGTAGCACAGTGGTTACAGTGTTGGCCACAGTGTTGGCTTGTCTGAAAGGCAGCTTCTTCAAAGTGGGCTGAAGAATCCTCTACATGAAGAATATTTGATGGCTCTGCTTTGCTCCGGTCTTTTACATCATTTACAGTTGGCCTACCAGTGTCAACTTCAGTGACATCATTAAAGTGACTCACTCACTTATCATTTTTAGCAAAACATGCAACTTAGTAAGCAAAAAGTTTCATTTTCTGCTTATCCAGTTTTAGGCTCTGAGATTATATAATTAAAAAAGAATTATATTATATAATTAAAAAAGAAACAGCAGGCTCAGCACCCGTAGCACGGTGGTTACAGTGTTGGCCACATATACCAAGACTGGTGGGTTCGAACCCAGCCTGGGCCTGCTAAACGACAATGACAATTGCAACAAAAAAAATGGCTGGGCGTTGTGGTGGGCACCTGTAGTCCCAGCTACTTGGGAGGCTGAGGCAAGAGACTTGCTTAAGCCCAAGAGTTGGAGGTTGCTGTGAGCTGTCACACCATGGCACTCTACTGAGGGTGACATGGTGAGACTTTGTCTCAATAAATAAATAAATGAATAAATAAAAAAAGGAACAGCAAGCATAAACACATTTATAATAGGTAAATAAATGACCAAGTAGATAGAAAGCAAAACTTTTGGGTGTACCAGAGAGTGGTTATTAGCTGTGTAGAAGACAGGTAACTTTTTTTGTAGAGAGAATAAATATTGTTGTTCAGTTCAGTGACTCATCGTAGGCGATTTTTTTTTTTCTGCAATGTAGAATTAGCCAGCCATTATTCTCACCCAAAAAGGAACCCCTTAGAAAAAGATCAGGCCACCAAACTTCAGAGACAAATCTTTCTTAAATGGGGGTGGTAGAAAAAATAGATATAAGATGCTATGAAAGAAACCGAATGACATATGGAATCAATAAATAGTTTCCTCCATGTGTGTTTCAAGCACTAAGGTGTTAACAGGGGAAGAATGGTTATAGCCACAGATTTTTGTAGTTGATCTGCATGGGGCGTGAGAGATGATCTTTTTTTCAGCAAAATATTAGCAATAAATGTCTATGCCGAAAGGAGAGATAAGAATCTTGTTTTTTTAAGTCATAAAACAAAGTGAAATTTCTGAGGTCGGAAATTTGAAGAATAAATGAAATGAGACTAATATTCTTTTTCCCATCAATGACTGATGTGCTTTTTTTCTAATAAAATTTTGGGAAAAATACAAATTCAGTATTTGTATTTGGAATGCTATTTCAGTAGTTCCAAAATAGTATACTATTCAGTATAATAGTATACTGAAATAGTATTCCAAATAGTGAAGAATACCATAATTAAAAAAGAAAAACTTCAGGAAATCCACAGGAGAAAGCTATATACCTGCTTAAATGTATGGCCTCGGCATACCTGGTTTTATAGATATAATTCAATTTTTTCTATAAGAATATTTTTGAATTGCTAAGCTCAATTTCCCACTTCCTGCTAAAAGGTAACACACAGTGCATCCTCAATGTAGAAAGATATTTTACACATTTGGTCTTTGGACATTTTGAAGCAATTAGTTAAGTTTGCTTTGAAGGGACATTGTAAATTTCCTAGGGTGTGTTTTTATTTGGCCATGATCCATATTACCCTTTATATTGTCCAAATATTCCTTTTCTTTTATTATGACTATTAAGCAAATATTATAAAGTCATTTCTGTGTTTGGCACTTCATAGATGAAATCTTAGGAAATCCATGATGATGTTGCTTCACTGATTACCTTGGTTACAGGAGAGTTTATTTATGAGCTATATTTTATTTGTAGCAGCGTCTACGTTGGCAGTAATTCTCCTTGGGAATTCTTGAAGGGCCAAGAAAGATTAAAAAAATCCAGTTGAAAGTGGGAGAGATTTAAAACTACAGAGGAATGTTTAGACTAAATCAAAGACGATTGTTCACATTTTGGGGACCTGCTTCTGTGTTTTAATACTTTCGGGTACAATTTTTTCAAAGATACTTCTGAACTTCGGGATCTGAACATATCAACTTACCCCTGAGAACTTCACACTGTGTATTTGCCCAGTTTCATCCACAGTGTTACTGATGCTGTGTTTTTTAAACAGTTTCACAACCACTTCCTTCTTGTCACTGTTCCACAATCTTAGGACCTAATCACAAGCCTGGG
The DNA here is from genome assembly GCA_963574355.1 of Loris lydekkerianus. Taxonomy (NCBI): domain Eukaryota; kingdom Metazoa; phylum Chordata; class Mammalia; order Primates; family Lorisidae; genus Loris; species Loris lydekkerianus. The sequence continues at coordinate 3,932 of CAUYPK010126183.1, forward strand.
TGGTGGATGCTTTCTTCTTCCTGTCTGTGGGTGTTAAATCATCACCAGCTGGCGACATAGATGGTGACGATGTCCACTCTTCATTAGGGCCTCCAAGGGTTTGTTTATGGCATGTGACTGGTTAGCATAGAGGTGTCACAGCAGGATGGGTTTTCAAGTCCACTGCAATTGCTTTTGCATATTCTGTAACATGGGCTTTGTAGTGATCAAAACCAAAGAAAGCTGTTCTTTTTAAATAATCCACCAGATCTTTGTGAGCAGACTTGTTAAACCAGACTTTCATGTCTTCTTCATTCATCCACCCTTTTTTCATGCATGTGGCAATAACTCCATTTGGAATCTTTCCTTCTGGAAATGGTTTGCTTTAAAAGATGATCAGAGGTGGCCAGAACAACAGTGAAGTGTGTTTTCTTGTGTCCACTGTAGTGTTAACAGCCACCTCTTTGCCTGTTTGACATCCACAGTTCTGTTGGATGGAAAATCAAATGTGAGTGGGATAAATTTAAGGCCGTTGCTTTCTTAATGATAAATTTACAGTATGTTTAAATACAAGCAGTGTTTCCCAAGGTCTTCCTCAAAAGAAATTTATAAAACATATCATTTAACGTAAGTGGAAGAAAACTAGCAGTCAACAAAAGGACAGGCACACCTCCCCATGCATTTGGAAACTGAAACTTTTGTTTTGACTTCCCTTTTCCTTCCTCTTCCTCCTCCTCTTCATCATCATCATCATCATTATTTTAAAACATGGGGTCTTGCCTGTTGCCCAGTCTGAAATGCAATGGTTTGATCATAGCTCACTGCAGTCTTGAACTCCTGGGCGCAAGAGACCTTCCCATCTCAGCCTCTCCTGTAGCTAGGACTACGTGTGTGCACCACCACACCTGGCTAATTGATGTTTTGTAGAAACTGGGCCTTGCTAGGTTGTCCAGGCTGGTCTCAAACCCCTGGACTCAAGTAACCCTTCCCACTTGGGCCTCTTGAAACACAGGGACTAGAGGTATGACCTACTGTGCCCTGCCCTGACTAATAATTAAAACTCAGTCCTCATCTTTTTGACTGATCAGGAAGATCTAATACAGTTTTCCACTTCTTCCTGATTCATATACTTTCTTCATTTAGCTTCCAGTGTGACCCATTCTACCTTTTGTCTTATTCCCTGGTTACCTGGTTTCCTCTCCCAGCCTCTTAGTGCCGGGTTGCCCAAAGCCTCATCTTCTTTTCTATCTCTTGGACACTGATCTCACATAGTCTCAAGGTTTTCTTTCTGTTGAACTTCAGAAAGAAAGTTGATTCCACATCTAGATGTCCAATAGACATTTTAAGCCAGTATGTCCAAATCTGAACTCCTAACTGATACCACCCCCGCTCAAGGCCCTCTCCATCCTAGGGGATGGTGACAATGCCATCTTTCTAGTGTCTCAGGTCTCAAGCCTTGGAATCATCACTGACTTTTTATTTTCTCTAACACCTACATTGAATCCATGAGGAAATTCACAATGAAGCCAGAATCCGCCACTTACCCCTGTCTCGACTGCTACCATCCTGTTCACATCACTGTCTGCACGTGCCCAGATGCACCTGCCTTTTTCCTCTCTCAGACCGCACTCAACAAAGCAGCCAGGGGTGTCCTTTGAAACTTAAATAATGTCATGTACCTCTTGTGCTCACCATCCTCTGTGGCTCCTCAGGTCACCATGAGGAGAAGCCCAATCCTTACAGTGGCTTCTGACCTCCTGGCCTGACCTCTCTTCCTTTCTGACCTTATTTCCATCCTTGCTCCTCTGCTCCATGGGCTCCTTTGCTGTTTCTGGAGCATGTCAGGCATCAGGGCCTTTGTGGTGCTTGTTCCTTCTGCATCCACAGAACTTGTAGATTTCTAGTGCGCTTTAGAGCCCTCATGTTCTGCTCTTATAGAATGTAAACCCCACAAGGCAGGGACCTCTGGTTTGTGCTACATGCTCATGAATGTTCTTAGCACATAAGTATATGCTCAACACATATTTTCTGAATTGATGGATTAGTGATTTCTAAGCTTTTCTTTAGCCTGAAGAGTTTTCAGGTATTTTTGGAGACAGAGCCTCACTCTGTTGCCCTGGAGTTCAGTGCTTGGTATCATCATAGCTCACGGCAACCTCAAACTCACATGATCCTCATGCCTCAGCCTTCCGAGGCTGGATTAAGTTAACTGGATTAAGATTTAATGATTCTAAATTAGATGAAATCAACTCACACTATGGGTGCCTGTCACAACTCCTGGCAAGTTTTTCTGTTTTTGGTAGAGATGAGAGTGTCTCGCTCTTGCTCAGGCTGGTCTTGAACTCCTGAGCTCAAGCAATCCATCCACCTTGGCCTCCCAGAGTGCTGGGATTACAGGAGTTTTCAGATTTTAAGACCCTAAAAATCTAAATCCTGCCTCAGTAGATCATGACTATCATCCACGTCTCCCACAAGGTGGCAGTGTTCACCTTACACTCGTGCTGGTGGCTGCAGATCCGAGGATTAACAATTGCGTTCACCTGCTTGTTTTCTTTGCGCCTAGACAGCCTTCAGCTGTAAAATTCACGGGAGGAGTGTAATTACCCCTCATGATCTAAGTGCTTTTAGGGAAGAGGATTAGCTGTGAGAGCTTTCCTTGCAGAGCAGCACAGTAGGAAGGCGATGATACTTGATTGACAGTGGCTTTGAAATACACCTATTATTAAAGGGAAGGCTGTGGGTTTAGAGAGGTGAGGGTGCAGAGCTATGATGCCTATCATGGGCTGACAACAGAAAAACTGGATTTAACTAATAAATACATCTGCTTTTTACACCTCTTCTTCTTTTTTTTTTTTCCAACTCTTCTTGACCCATCTCTTCCCCCTCCCCCCCCCCACTGCCCTCATCCCAGCAGCTGGGAATAAGTCTGTCTTATTCTGGGTCAAACCTCTCATGGGTCGTAGTGAAAATCCCCTCCAGGTCTCAGATCCTCAGATCCTCTCCAGGTCTCTAGAACCAACTCCATTCTGCGTGCAGGTGCACGGTTTTTAAATTTCCTGTGGGAGGCAGCATTGTTTAGCACAAAGAACAAAGTTTGTTGGGTAAGGGAGCTAAGCTCTGCCACTGGCTAATTGACCCCAGTCAAGATACGAAGCTTCTCTGAGCTTCAGTCTCTTCACCTGTAAAGCAGGGTCAACAATAACACCCTGCCCAGGGGCTCCTGTGAGATTAAATGCAAGTGTAAGTTAGGTTCTGGGCACAGGGGGTGGGGGGGACTCTGCAGTGATGTGGCTCTCACATCACTTAAATCCTTCTGGCTGTGTGAGGAACCCCAGAAAACCTCACTGAGTGAGCTCATCCATTATTCCCAAACGTGTGTGTCCCATGCAGGAAGAAAAGCAGGATTCAAAGAGAGGGAAATTTTTTTTTGGGGGGGGGGCTGTAAGATTTACCATCCTTTCTTTACTTTCAGCCTTTCCATCACCTGTCTCCTTGTCAAATTTGATTTGGGGTACACCCTGTAATTTGTGTGTGATTTGACAATCTCATCTTGCTTAAGGACGCAAGGAAGTCTTAAAAAGAAAGCCCCTTTGGAAGAGGTGCAGAGCTCCCCATTCCATATTCATATTCAACCCTCAGTTCGTGGGTCTGAGGCACTCATGCTAATTCTTACCTGGTTACCTGGTGAGGTCTTTAACTGAACAAAGGATGAGAAAAAACACATTGTAGCCAACCATCATGGGAAAGGGCACCAAAAAACAGAAAACGGCATTTCATATTAGGAAAGCCCAAATTTCTTAAGAGGCATCACATGATCAGAAGTCCACTTTCAGGCCCCTGGGGACACTATTACCAGTAACAAGAGTGAGGGGAATGTGCTTTTCTGGGAAACCAGCAGACAACTTTTCTTTTAGACAGAAAATCCTTGAGGATGCTTAAGTTTTAAGCTCTTATGATGGAGGTGTGTGGAGGAGATGAGTCAATGAGGCTTTGTGGCCGGTAGACCAGCAGGTGCCGGGTTATCTTGAGTAACGGTGAGTTAGCAGGGTGTTATCTCAGGCAAGTGTGATTAAGCAATTTGATGTCATTCTTATCAGTGCTTGACTCCAGGCCACTGTTGTTCACCGATACATAAGGCTCCAGGCTTTCTGCCTGGGAGCAGAGTTCCCGTGGGGAAGCTCCTTAGGCTAGCTGGCCTGTCCTGCAGCTGAATGAAGGCCAATGTCCCCATGCTTGGTTGCTGGCCTCCACGAGCTGATCAAAGGGCCTGTCACAGCCACTTTTGGCTCTTCGTTTTTTTTTTCAGCCTGTCTGAATCCCGTGCGAACCTTTTTAGCCTCAACCACTGGCACAACAAGGCATTATACTTGAACAGTTCAAAATGATGTTACGAATCCTAAAGGCAATGTTTCTGGAAGTAGGGTCTATATACCTGGGAAGAGTGAAAATGAGTTTGTGAGTTCTCTGTGAGATTTGGAGATTAAATAAGACACACACACACATACACGAAAGCATGTGGTACATGCGGGTGCTCAGACCTTTTATTTAAAACATTTCAGATTAATATTGGGGCACACATGTTTAGGTTACATTGTTGTCATTTCTAAGGTGAAGTTCAAGTTGTAATTAGATGAGGCCTTCATGGGGTGGGGGGTTGCTGGCCACCTCTCCCTTCCCCCTTGCTAAACTATACTTGTGTTTTTCTTTCACATGGGTGGGTGGTTGTTTATATTTTGGTTTCATATTAGTATTGAGTACATTAGATAGTTGTTTTTCCATTCTTGTGGTACTTTACTAAGACGCGTTTCAACTCCATCCAGGTAAACACAAAAGATGTAAAGTCTCCGTCTTTTCTTATGGCTGAAGAGTACCCCACGGTATACACATACCCCAGTGGACTTTTTGTAGTGGAAAATTCTGTTATTTTTTCATCTTTGCCTCAAATTCTGTGGATGCTGCTAAGGAGAGAGGTAGCAGAGTTTTATGAGGGAGTTGGGATCTGGCACGGGAAGTTCCTGACAAGGCCACTGTACTAATTAACGGAATTAAAACGGTCTCCTAAAGTCAAACAGCTGCCAACACCCTTTCCTTAGACTGCTCACCATGGCACCTCATAAAGAGTGACATCGAAGTACCTAATGTAATAACTTGGTTCCTTAAATATGTAATGTATGGAGAAAGCCAGGTAGATAATGGTTTCTTGGCATAGCTTTCAAAGTCAAGTGTGGGTGAAATGTGCTCTGAAGACATTGGAAAGAAACTAATGTTGAACGCTTCACATTTTCGCTCCTAATCCAGTGATCGTCAGACCTAAGCTGGCATCAGAATTGCCTGTGGGGTTTATTAGAACACAGATCTCGGGTCCTTACCCCACGCCAGCTAATCACATCTGCGTGGCCCTGTTCCTGAATAGGCACAGATGGTAAGATTCTGAGGGAGGGGACCTCATCGCGTGAATTTTGAGGGGACATTTCAGCCCATAACACCATCCTAGGGAGTGTGAAGTGGTATGTCCTGTTTCTGAGCCCCACTTCCATGGTGAGTAATGACGTTGGGCATCTTTACATGTGCTTAGTGGGCATTTTTACATGTTTCCTGCAAAAGTGTATGTTAAAATCCTTGGCCCATTCGTTAACTGGGTAATCTTTGTATTATTGTGTTGTAAGAGCTCTTTATTACTCAGAATGTAAATCCTGAAACAAATAATACTTGCAAATATTTTAACCCATTCTGTGAATTTTCTTTTCCCTTTCTTGATGGTGTCTTTGAAGCACCTAAATTTTAAATTTTGATAAAAGTATAATGTATCTATTTTTTCTTTTGTTGCTGTTCTTTGGCATCAAGAAATAATTACCTAATGTAAGGTTAAGGTGACTTTTCCTTCTATGTTTGGTTCTAAGAGTTTTGTAATTTTAACTCTTATGTTTGTGTCTTGCACTCATTTTTAATTGACTTTTGCATAGGGAGTAAAGTATGTGTCCAGAAACATTCTTTTGCATATGAATATCAAGTTGTCCTCGTACCCTTTGTCGAAAGGACTAATTTTTTCCCCATCAAATGGCACTGGCACTCTTGTTAAGATCAATTGATGATAAATATAAGACATTATTTCTGGACTCTTAATTCTGTTTCACTGATCTATATTTCTATCACCATGCCAGTACCAACTTGCCTTAATTACTGTAGCATTGTAATAAGCTTTAAAATCGTGAAGTATACATCTTTCAAATTTGTTCTTCTTTTTCAAGACTCTCTTGTATCACTTTGCATTTCCCTATGAATTTTAGGATAAACTGTCAATTTCTGCAAAAGAAGGAGTTGCAATTTTTGTAGAGATTGCATTGAAGCTATAAATCAGTTTGGGAAATACTATTATCTTAACAAGTGAGACAGTGAGTAGACAGTGAGTCTTCTGATCCATGAATGTAGAATGCTTTATATTTATTCAGATCTTTAATTTTTAGCAAGGTGTTGTAGTTTTTAGTATGCTAACTTTCAAATTCTCTATTTGTATTTATTCCCAAGTATACTAATTGTTTTAATGCTGTTGTAAATGAATTAAAAAAAAAATTTTCAATTTCATATTTTACATCGCTAGTATATAGAAATACAATTATCTTCTTGTTTATTGATCTTGTATCCTGAAACCTTGCTGACCGTGTTCATTAGTTCTAATAGTTTCCTTTTTGTGAATTTCTTAGAATTTTCTATATATGGTATCGCGTCTATGAAAGGGCTAAGTTTGCTTCTTCTTTTTGGATCTGGATGCCTTTTATTTCTCTTTCTTGCCTAATTTCCCAGGCTGGATCTGTAGTACAATGTTGAATAGAAGTGGTGAAAGCAGATATCCTTGTTATTGTACCTGATCTTAGGGGGAAGTATCTCCTCTTTCACTATTAAGTGATGTTAGCTGTGGTTTTTTAATAAATGACCTTTATCAAGTTTAGGAAATTCCCTTCTATTCCTATTTTGTTCAGTGTTATTTTTAATTATTATTATGAAAGAGTGTTGGATTTTATCAAACGGTTTTTCTGAGATGATTGTGTGGTTTTTTCCTTTATCCTATTATTAAATAATACAGCATATTACATTGATTTCCATATGTCAAACTAACCTTGTATTCCTGAGATAAATCCCACTTGATCATGGTATGTAATTGTTTTTATTCGTTACTAGATTATTTTTTAATTTTTACTTTTTAATTATAAATTGACAAATTTAGCTGTTTATATTTATTGAACACAAAGAGATGTTGTGATTTACAAATAGAATGTAGAATAATTAAATCAACCTAATTACTTGTTACTGAATTCTGTTTGCTAGTATTCACAAGGATTTTTGTGTTTATATTCATAAGGAACATCAATCTTTAGTTTTCTTTCTTGGGATGTCTTTATCTGGCTTGGAATCTGGGTAGTACTGAACTCACGGAGTGGGTTGGGATGTGTTCCCTCTTATACTACATTTTGGAAAAGTTTATGAAGGGTTGATGTTAATGGTTCTTTAAATGTTTAGAGGAATTCACCAGTGAAGCCATCCCAGCCTGGGCTTTCTTTCATGGAAAGATTTTGATTACTATTTTACTCCCTTTTCTTGTTATAGGTCTATTTAAATTTTGGTCTTAAATCAATTTCAGTAGTTTATGTCTTTCTAGGAATTCGTTCATTTTTATCTAGGTTATAGAATTTGCTATGTATAATTGTTCATAACATCCCCTAGTAATTTTCCTTTCTATAAGCCAGGCAGTGATGCCTCCTATTTAATTTTTGACTTTTTTAGTTTAAGTCTTCTTTTTTTCTTCTCAGCCTAGCTAAAGGTGTGTCAGTTTTGTCCATCTTTTCAAGAACAAACTTTTGGTGCTGTTGATTGTCTCTTCTGTTCTTCTATTCTGTGTTTTATTTGTTCCTACTATAGTCTTTATTCTTTCCTTTTTCTGCCTGCCTTGGGTTTACATTGCTGTTGTTTTTCTAATTACTCAGGTGTAAAGATAGGTTATCGGTTTGAGATTTTTTTCTTTTCCCGTATCTACAAATTCCTCTCTTTGCGCTGCTTTTGCTGTATCAGAAGTTTGGATATGTGTGTTTTTTATTTCATCTGTCTCCGTTTCCCATGTGATTTCTTCTTGAACCCACTTGTTTGTTTAGGAATGTACAATTGTTCAACTTCACATACTGGTTAATTTTCAGTTTTCTGTCTGTGATCAATCTGTAGTTTTGCAGTTTTTGGCCGGGGCCGGGTTTGAACCTGCCACCTCTGGTATCTGGGGCCGGCTCCCTATTCACTGAGCCACAGGCGCTGCCCCTGATCTGTGGTTTCATTCCATTGTGAACAGAATAGATACTATATATGACTTTAATCTTTTTTTTATGATGAATAATAATTTGCTGGTTTTAATTTTTTTTAATTTCAGATTTTTAAATTTACTAAGACGTGTCTTGTGGCCTCTACATGGCCTGTCATAGGGAATGTTCCCCGTGCACTTGAGAAGTATGTTGTACTGTTGGATGGCGTTCTCTGGGTGTCTGTTAGGTATACCTGGACGATAGTGTGGTTTAATCTTCTATTTCCTTGTTGATGTTTTTATCCATTTAATGACTCACTTCTCTTATGCCGTTTTCAAGATTCTCTGCCTTTTATTTATTTATTTTTTATTGTTAAATCATAGCTGTGTACATTAGTGCAATCAAGGGGTACAATGTGCTGGTTTCATATACAATCTGAAATATTCTCATCAAACTGTTCAACGCAGCCTTCATGGCATTTTCTTAGTTATCGTATGTAGACATTTGTATTCTGCCTTTAGTAAGTTTCGCCTGTACCCATTTTAATAGTTTGACTATTGGTCTTTGATTTTTATCCCACTTGGAGTTTGTTGACTTTCTTGAATTGGTAGGTTACTATTCATCATCTTTGAGTTTGGGGGCATCATTTTTCTAAAATAATTTTTCTGCCTCATCTTCTCCTGTCCTGGAACTCACAGCATGTGTATTTTGGCATACTTAATTCCACGTTCACTAATTCTTTCTTTTCCAGTTCAAATCTGTCGTTGAGCCCCTCCAGTGAAATTTTCATTTCAGCTATTTTATTTTTAATTCCAGAATTAAATATTTAATTAAAGAAAGACAACACTTGTACCCACTGATGTTCTTAGCTGCTAAGACATCCTTCTTGTACTTTCCCTCTCATTCTCGACGTATATTTTATGCCCTGGTTTTTCCTTTTACGTTCTCTGTCTCTTGTTAGGCTCCCACAGGTTTTAAAGACACCCTCACGCACTTGCTTTGTCATTTGATTGTCA
>CAUYPK010126184.1:0-18016 GCA_963574355.1 Loris lydekkerianus
TAGTCCCAGGTACTCGTTTGGCTGTGGCAATAGAAACACCTAAACCCAAGAGCTGTTGGTTGCTGTTATCTGTTATTTTACAGCACTCTACCGGGGGTGCAAAAGTGCGACTCTGTCTTTGAAAAAAAAAAAAAAAAAAAAAAAGCTAGTGTTTCATGTGCCTCAGCTGAAGAGTTGATCAGAGCCAAGCTCCACAGCAGGCACAGGTGCAAAGGGACTACAAGTAACAGATTTCACTGGAATAATGCTGGAAATCCCAGTTCCACCTGAAATTTAACAAGGGAGCTATGGAGAGGTTGAATCCCCTGCCTACTAAGAAGGCCTACAGGGTCACTGGGTATGGTGAGGTGAACCAGTGTTTAGACTGAGGGAGTTCTGATGTTTTAGTGTCTATTTGAAGTATGCCCAAAGTTACATGGGTTATGTAACATTTTAAATTAAATGTCTTAGGATAACTTGTGACAACTGTATTTTTTCAGTATTTTAGGTATTCACAAGTGTGCTAAAAAATGGGGACTATACCACTCAACGATATTTCATGAATGTAATGAAATGATGGAAGTTTAATAAAGACTGTACGGAGCTACATAAAGATACATTCATTTGAACTTACCAGATGTGTAGAATCTGCTGAATGCCACAGTACATGATATACATATTGACAGGACAAGTTAAATCCTTTAGTGACCACTACATACAGGAAATTCTGCAGTGATGTAGTACGCAGTGATGCAATCTTTTTTTTTAATTCCAAATGCATTTCAAATCCTGCTTGTTGTACAATTGATTCTGCCACAGGTCCTTGTCTACTATTAAATGGGTCTATAGAATTAACAATTACTTCTGTCTGAAAAGGGAAGAACAAGATTTACTGTTAAATTCCTTCTTAAATGACTAATGTAAATCTTTATTTCCCTGAGAGCTTTGGAAGATAATTTTTGACTATCCTAAATCCACAAAAATTCATGTAATAATGGACAGAAATTCCTATTTCCCAGCTCCCTGCCACCCTGTCTACTTATTCACCATTAATTTGCTAAACACCTAGATGCATGCCCAGACCAGGCCCTGGGGCTAAAGAAATGAATAAACCATGATGCTCATTCTCAAAGAATGATCATTTGGTTGCCGTGAAACTGTCTGTCCTATTCAGAAATTATGTAATACATGGATGATATAATTTTTACTATAAACTTCTGTTAGCCTGAGCATTCCCCAATTTGTTTTTGGCTCTATCAATAAATAGATTGATTCTCTGCCCCACCACCATCACTTTTTGCTATTTCTGTATGGGATTTTCAGTTTGCTTGAAACAGAGGAAATTAAATTCCTCAGGCAATTTCTACTTCTTCTTTTTTTTTTTCTTTTTTTTTTTTTTGAGAGACAGAGTCTCACTTTGTTGCCCTCGGTAAAGTGCTGTGGCGTCACAGCTCACAGCAACCTCCAGCTCTTGGGCTTAGATGATTCTCTTGCCTCAGCCTCCGGAGTAGCTGGGACTACAGGTGCCCACCACAATGCCCGGCTATTTTTTTGTTGCAGTTTGGCTAAGGCCGGGTTCAAACCTGCCACCCTTGGTATATGAGGCTGGTGCTCTACCCATTGAGCCACAGGCACTGCCCATGGAAATTTCTACTTCTTAATGTTTTTATGGTTTAAGGTAAATAGTACATAAAGTCCAGTCCTTGGCTTGGCATCCATAGGTCAGTGGTTAGGGTGCCTACCACATACACGGAGGCTGGCGGGTTCAAACCTGGCCTGGGCCCGCTAAACAACAATGACAACTGCAACAAAAAAATAGCTGGGAGTTGTGGCGGGTGCCTGTAGTCCCAGCTACTTGGGAGGCTGAGGCAAGAGAATCACTTAAGCCCAAGAGTTTGAGGTTGCTGTGAGCTATGATGTCATAGCACTCTACCAAGGGTGACATAGTGAGACTCTGTCTCAAAAAAAAAAAAAGTCCAGTCCAAATGAGACAATGAAAAGGTCTTCAATGAAAAGGTCTTCAATGACCCCTCTTGGTAGGGTCCCCAGATCCTCCCCTCACCCATTCTATAGGTGCCCACTTTTACTAGTTCTTTGTCTGTCTTTTCAGAAATAGGACTATTTTTAGAAATATTATCTCCTAGTTAGTCCTCACAGCTGTGCTAAAGGAAGCTGTGCTCTTCCCCCACCCCATGTCCAAATCCCCCTAATCATTCTGATAGCTTTAGCTCCCTTTTGGGTTAACTTAGGTAATTCTTACGGATGTTAATGTATACTTCACTTTGAAAGATCACAGTTAGAATTTGCAATTTGCAGGTACTGGCATCCTTTAAAATGTTTAAATTCCTAATGCTGTTGGCAATAAATAAATACAAAAAAATTTCAGTTAAAAAGATGCCATTCAAGTAGGATGTTTCCACTTTTAAAATTACTATGTTAATGACATCTTGAATAAATATTTCATTTCCAGGGGTTCCATCAGTCTTCTAAATGTCTTATAGGTAATAAGTGGTATTTTTACTGATGATTAAGTATATTTGATTGTGGCCACAAAGGTCTTAAGTATAACATCATTGATCCAGAAAACAAAAGAATATAGGTTTATATTCTTTCTCTCCCTCTGTCCCAGTCCCTGTGACCTGCTGCCCCCTCCACTTATTCAGCATTAATTTGCTGAACACCTAGATGTATGCTCAGACCGGGCCTTGGGGATGAAGAAATGAACAAGCCATGATGTCCATTCTCAAAGTGCTATATAGCGGGGGAGCTGCACTAACTCAGAAACACCTAGGTTCATACTTGCCCTGACTCTTTCCTCTCCCTGACAGTGTCCTCACATCTTCACAAATATTATTTTTTGTCTTATTAAAATATATTTTCAGTAATAAAGTCCTGGTGTTATAAATATTATTTTTGTTTACCATTAATAGATTGCCTCAGAAATGCTGAGATGGTTTTTCTCTCCAATGAGATTTTTCAAATAAAGACATTTTTATGTAAGAATATTTTAGGTCTCTTGGGATCAAAGACTATTCTAATTCCTGATGGTGCCCAAGAATAATAACAATAGCAATAATTATATGTATCATGTACCAAGCACTATTCTAAGTATTTTATGTATATTGATTACAGCTCTAAGATACAAGTGCTATTATTATCCTCATTTTATAGATGAGAAAACTGAAGACCAAAAGATAAAGTAACTTGCTTTGGGTCACCTAGTTAATAAATGGCAGAGCTGGTATTCAAATCCTGATGGCATGACTCTGAAGTCCATATTCTCTTTTTTTTAATTAATTAATTCCTTCTTCCTTCCTTCCTCCCTCCCTCCTTTCTTTCCTCTCTTCCTCCCTCCCCTTTCTTTTTAAGAGATGAAGTCTTACTATGTTTTCTAGGCTAGACTCAAACCTCTGGGCTCAAGCAACCCTCCAATCTCAGCTCCTGAGTAGCTGAAGGCACATGTGCCCATCACCATACATATTCTTAACCCTAACAAGATGCTTTCTACATAGCATTGCACAGGATATCCTTGAAATATATTTAATGGGCAATTAACAATTCCGGGATCACCTATGGCAGTGCAAGAGCCTAAAAACGACTTACCAATTGCCGTTCAATATGGCCCTGGACAACCTGGAGAGTCAGATTATTCACGACCATTGTATCAGAAGGATGGGTGGCTTCTTGATTCATCCAGGGCTCCAGCTCATTTTTCCCTAAGATGAGTTCTGAAGCACTTTTAAAGGCAGCAACAGTAGGATCCTCATTGCTTACCAAGTGAATTTCTTTCAAATTACTGACCATTAGCTTGTCATACAAATTAAACTGGATAGTTTCTACAATGATCTGTGTACATAAGTCCAGAGGGAACCTGAAAATCCCAGAGCTCACAGCTGGAATTGCTACTGTCTCAATGGAAGTATTTGTATACATTACATAATCCAGAATATTCATAATGGCCATCTGCAGCTTTTGGATACATCTCTGTGGATCCATTTCACTCCACATGGGCCCAACAGCATGGATGATCTCTTTACAGGGAAGCTTCCCTGACCCAGTGACAGCTATCTCACCAACTGATAATTTACCATTTCTGGAAATAAATTTTCTGCTCTCTTCTTGGATTTCAATGCCACCAACTTTCACCAGGGCCCCAGCCAGGCCTCCCCCATGTAGAAGGTTTTCATTAGCTGCATTCACCACAGCATCAACAACATGTGTGGTGAGGTCATCCTTCCAGACAGATAACTCTAGCCTAGGAGTCAGCCTTTTTCTAAAGACTTGCAGAGATTTGCTGGTGATTTCCAGGGCTGGAGAGACCAGGGTAGAGATACAGCCAAACTTATTCTGGAGGACTTCATGCAGCACACTCTCATTATTTTTTAAAACGTTGAAGTCATGGTGCTTAATGGGAATTTGGCAACTATAGTTTTCTCTGAAAGTATCAGTCTCTGGAAAAGGAGAGAAGATTAAAAAACAAAGAAATTAAGCAGGGTTCCTTTGGAAAGGATGTAATTCCATTTCACACCAGGTGACTGAGTTCCCTATGTGCATAAGAGAGATGAACTTTCTGAAGCTCCCTTCCTGATTTTTCTCACCTAGACATGTAATTAGAACAAGGATATTTAAGAGTTTTCAATGGTAGTTCACTCATAACATAGATAGTAAGTACCCCATAAATGGTAGCTACTATGATACAATGATGGTGGTAAGAAAACTGTTTATATGGGGATATAGAGGCTCATGAAATTGTTTGTTTTAGACAGGATCTCATTCCGTTTCCTAAGCTAGAATACAGTGGCATCATCATAGATCACTGCACCCTCAAACTCCCAGGCTCAAGCAATCTTCCTGCCTTAGCCTTCTGAGTATTGAGGACCATAGATGTGCTCCACCATGCCCACTTAATTTTTGTATTTGTGATAGAGAGGAGTTCTCTCTCTGTTTCCCAGGCCAATCTTGAACTCCTGGGTTCAAATGATCATTCCACCTCACCCTCCCAATGTGCTAGGATTACAGCCTGGTTCATGCCTGTAATCCTAGCACATAATAAAAATTCATGGACTATGTCTGGCAATGCATTTTTTAAATGTACGTAAAAACAGTGAGCTTGGAAACACCCATGCTTAGGGCACCTGTATTGGAAGGGACTTAATTACAAATCAAAAATATGTGGAGACTTCATAACTTTTTTGCTTTCTTTGGTGTCTTAGTTTGTGTTCTCAGGAATAGACCCTGAGACAAGGATTTAAGTGTAAGTAGTTTGGGAGGTGATCCTAGAATATACCAGGAGTTTGTGGTGGGGAAGGCAGGGTAGGAATTTAAGACAAAGTATATAAACAAGGGATATGTTAAGGTGGGCAGACTGCCTGAGCTGAGGAGTTTAAGACCAGCCTGAGCAAGAGTGAGAACCTGTCTCTAAAAATAGCCAGGCATTGCAGCAGGTGCCCGTAGCTCCCGCTACTTGGGAGGCTGAGGCAAGAAGATCAATTGAGCCCAAGAGTTTGAGGTTGCTGTGAGCTAAGATGCCATGGCACTCTACCAAGGGTGACAAAGTGAAACTCAGTCTCAAAGATAAATAAATAAATAAATAAATACCCACCAAAAACAAAGGGTATGTTACTAAGCAAATGAACCTTAATACCATTGGGAGAAGTCCATCTTATGCCTCAGAGTTATACCACCAAAGGAGTAATTACAGGAGCTGGGATATTTATCCAACTTCTAATAGGTCATTAGTTCAGGTAGCTCCTTGGTGGAGACAGGAAGGGAGGACATCAGACCAGTAAATTAGTGGACAATGACAGTGTCTGCTACAGTGAAAAATTCTTCATGATACTCTAGTTTCATGGCACAATTTTGGTGGAATCAAAACTAATCAACTGCAAATCTTGGCAGATAAGATGTGCTGCTCAGGTCCACCTTCAATTTGGTTATGAAGTGGGACATATGGTTAGCCAATAGCCTCCAACTGATAGGGTTCATCTCAGCTCCCAGCCAAGGTCATGCTTTTCTCAGGACAGCCTCCGTTAATGGTTGAGTGAGGTCATTTGTGCCCAAATTGGGATACCTCTAATGGGCAATCTCTGGCTTGCAGAATGTCAGGTTTTCATTATAGTCTGATGGCTCCACCTGCCCAAACCAACTTCCTCTCTTTTCCTTTTGCATGAATGTTCTGCACTCCTAACTCCATCTCAGCTTCTGCTTCCTGGATAACACAGCCCTTGACATTGTATCTAATGGCATCTAAGAATTTGTTAATATATGGCTCAGAGAAAAGAAAAATGATGCCAACTGAACAGGGGCACACCATCAGTTGATAGGAACAATACCACTTTATTTCACAGATGTTGAAATGTGAAAAAAATGTGCATCCTTAGATAAAATACAGTAAATTACTTAATTTTACTTCAACTCTCATTTCAAATCTGAGCCCCTCAGAAAGATCTCTATGGAGTGGCCTCAATTACCCCAAAGAAGCAGCAATTGAGTTAGGCCTAAATGGCCTGAGCTTTGGTTGAAAATCACAAATGGGCCACCCCTGATACCAGGCAGGTATCACTCGGCTTTTCCAGACCTTGTTGAGCAAGGAGAAAATCAGGTCACCTCTCTGGCCAATCTCAGGTACAGAGCTGCGGTCATAGGGGAGGGTCAGTGAGGGCCCTAGATGAATGTGCCTGCCACCTCTGAAGCACATGCTAAGGCCCCCACAAGCATCTTTCATCACCCACCTGAGCACTGGTGGAGGAAACATTCTCCTTCTATATTCCCTTTTCTTCGCTAAGGAAAGATCTGAGCAAAGACTTTCTGAAACAAGACTGACAGCAAGGTAATCTTACCTGATTTTTCATTGTAAGCTGCAGCTCCAGCCCCCTGTGAAAAAGGAGAATGGCTTTAAAAAAAAAAAAAAGGAAGCTAAGTGACTACAGATGACTGACAACAAATATAGCCTAATAAACACAACACAACAGAAACCCAGCTCAAAGAACTGGGTCTGGAAGGAAGGGGAGCAAGTGTGTTTTTAACCTGTGTGTCTGAAACACTACTTAAAATACCAAATGTTCCAGAAAACACTTAGCCCCTATCCCACTTCCCTAGGGGCCAATGAACTTCTAATTCAGAATGAGATGAGGATTGGAGATTAACATTTGAAAAGGCCCAAAGATCACAGCCCAAAATGACCCCAAACTCTCAGACAGTCTCCAATCTCAAAGGCTTATGGGTTTCCTAGACAGAACAGAAGACATGGGGACAGGAGCCTCATCTGCTACATCTCGCATCCTCCAGTCAGGAGCCACTTTCAATTGCCTTTTCAAGGCACACACTTTAATGTGGAATTTTCAAGTTTAGCAAAGAAGATGCCTTTCTCTATTTCCTTGTTTTTATTCCTCCTCCAATACCCTTCCTTGCCCTGTCCTGAAAAAAAAAAGGATGTGGCTGAAGGAGTGAAGGAAATAAAAATGATACTGATTTTCAGTGCTGAGGTGACATTTCTGAAAACTCATCCATCCTCAAGTCGACTCTGTTGATTAGATTAGATATTCTCGATTCCCCATTACCCATATGATGCTAGGAGAAAACTTTTATTAAAACCAGATATGGATGTCAAGTATAATTGAAGACTTTGGACTTTTTACTGTGATAGGAAGAACTATTCATGTACTGACCAAGGTTCATGATATATACACATTAATTCTTTTTACCATGGAAAAGTCCATCTTCCAAGTTGCTGGCAGGGCAGGTCTTTAATGTCTCTCTCGTTTGCAGTTCTGAGTGTAGACTGTAGTTCCCAGATATGGTGGTCCACTTCTAGGAATGAACAGAAAAGATGCAATGAGCATTAAACAAAATCTTAGGGAATTTGTTTAAAAACACTGGAGGGGGATTAAGTGTGCTTTCTGAGCCTGAATAGTTTTTCACATGGTTGGTGAAGATACACAGGTTGTTTTGCTGCTGCTGTTACTGTTTACCTTCTGTCTTTCCAGGAGAGGTTCCACCTAACACTGTAATGGCAGTTGAGAGAAGGTAAAGAGCAGCATGGGCAGGATAGGGAAACCTTTTTGGGAGAGGTGAGACTAGAGCCAGGCTTTGAAGGATGAATCAGGTTTTTACAAATTTAGAAGAGGATGAGAATCAGGGAGACCAAGCACAGCCTTCAAAGAACAGTGAGGAAAACTAGCCTCATGAGTGAGCGAAGACCTCTGGAGAGCAAAGAAAGAAGAAACACCACTTACTGAATTTGTGATAAATATCTTTGGCCTAATTAGTAGAGGAATATCTGGATAAAAGTCAGAAACTCCAAGAAGAATTATACTTTAGTGATTTTCCATCTATAGGTAGGAATTAAAGACTGTGAATTTCCAGAAGGATGATGAAAATACTTAAAAGAACTATACCTTAGGGTGGCACCTGTAGCTCAATGGGTAAGGCACTGTCCACATACACTGAAGCTTGTAGGTTCAGACCCAGCTTGGGCCAGCTAAAACAACAATGACAACTGCAACAACAACAACAAACAGCCGAGCATTGTGGCAGGCGCCTGTAGTCCCAGCTACTTGGGAGGCTGAGGCAAGAGAACCATTTGAGCCCAGGAGTTTGAGGTTGCTGTGAGCTGTGACGCCACAGCACTCTACCTAGAGCGACAGCATGAGACTGTCTCAAAAAAAAAAAAAGGAGCTTTACCTTAGAAACACAAACAATGTAACCTAATCAGTTGTACTCATATTAATCTGAAATAATATATATACATAAAAAATAAAAATAAAAGAGGAGAAAAATACAATTGCCCACACATGTTGCTCTCTTTGCTCCTCTGAAATGATTTTGTACCACCATCTACAGCATCAGAGCACTATACTTATTGCAGGGAGAGGAAATGCAGCAAGTTCAGTACAATTGTAAAATCCAAGGACAAGATGCATTTTTGCCTCCAGAGGGCACTGCTATTTTCACAAAAAAAGGGAGAACAGCGTCTGTTTTCCTGTGGGCTTTTGCTTTCAGATGTTGCACTTGTTTCGGTCTTCAGACCAGCTTTACAGTCGTATGAATAAACTTGGCAGTGGGGGTGGCATTCATTTAATCCCAAAGAAATAGAAACAGAAAGCATATTGCCCAAAACATTCAATCTCTTCCATTTTAAAAACAATATCAACAAAAGCCTTCCCAACTTTCCATCACTGGTTCCTATTGTTTTCTTCTCTTTCACAAACAGCTAAACTTCTGGAATGAGCAGTTGACTCTACTGTTACCTTCCCACTTAGACCACTATATTCTGGCTCCCCACCTCACTCCCAGCAACCCTTCTGAAAATATCGTCACTGTCTTCCATGTGGTAACTCCAATAGACTTTCTTCTGTCCTAACCTTTCTGTAGCATTTCATTCTTTGACTCCTGAAAGGCTGTTTTCTTGGCTTCTCCTGTGGCAACTTTCCTTGGTTCTTTTGCTGTTTATAGGCCTTTAAAGGCCTTTTTCCAGACTCACTTCCACCATCTGCCCCTAAATCATTTGCCCAGGATTCTGTCCAAGAGACACTTCCCATCTCACTCTACATTCTCTCCAGAGGTGATCTCATCCACTCCCATTGTTTCAATTCCCCACTTGCAAATATAACTTCCATATATGTATGTCTAGGCTCTTTTGAACCTCACTTTTCAACCTCTACTTGAATGTCTCATAGTCCCCTCAAACAGAGCCTCTGCAAAATTAGACCCTTTATCTCCTGGTTCTCGTCTCCCTTCCCCTAAATCCATGCTTTGTCTCCTGGATTCTATAGCTCAGTAAATGATATACCATTTACCTACTTGGCTCAGAAATCTGTTTTGCTCCATAGCCAACCCATCTCTGGGTGCTGACCACACAGATCACTTTCAAATACATCCCTACCCCCTTCACTCATTGACCCTGGTCACTTTTGAGATGCAGCACCTCCTGCCTGAGCTGTGGCAATACACAATTTTGGATATTTTAATGTACCTAACTTTACATTTTATTGTTTGAGCAGATATTATACTTACATGGTTCAAATTTTAAAAGGCTCACTCCTATCTCTTTCCCTAAGTTTCCCTCCCAGAGGCCATCAGTGTTTCTCCTGTATACTTCCAGAGGCATTTTTACACAAAAGTAGCAGCTTATCCTAACTCTTCTACATCTTACTTTTCCCACTTAATGTATCCTAGAGATCTTTTCATATTAGCACCTAGAAAGGTTCCTCTTTTATTTTTCACAGTTCATTGTAATCCATTGTATAGATACATGTTATTATGTAACTGCCTCCATTCATTCTTGCTTGGAAATGTGTTCTCTGCACCCTTGTCAGCACCATCTTTCTAAAATGCAAATCTGACATGTCACTCTCTTACCCTGCTTATAAACCTTCAATTTCTCTTCGCTGCTCCTTAAGACCTTTCACCATCTATACCTGTGCTATCCAAGGTGGACAATTTAAAAATAACAGCATGTAGCTACTGAGCACCGGACATGTGGCTAGTCACCACTGAGATATGATGCAAGTGTAAGAAAAACACTGGATCCCAAAGATTTAGTATGGTAAGAAATGTAAAGTATCTCATTACACGCTGAAATGATTGCATTTTGGATATGTTAAGTAATATCATTAAGACTAATTTCCTATTCCTTTATGCTTTCTAGGATATGCCTAGAAAATGTTTTATAATAATCACACAGGCTCTCTTATATTTCTATTGGATAGCACAGATGTAGGTAGGCCCTTCTTCCTTCACCTCCTCCATCCATCTTCTCTCCTCCCAGGCCTCAGGCCCCCTCTGTACTTACAGTGGTCCCTGTGCCTTGAGCGCTCTCCACACTTACCCTCCCTTCTCCTCCCCACACTCTGATTGAGATTCTGCTTTAAACTTTCTCTTGGAGACCTCCAAGAGGTTTCTCTTCTTGGTCCACAGGTCCACCTCCCTTGAGCAGCCTGTACAGTCAGGGCCCAGCTCCCATCTTTATTCCCTCGTTCACAGGGCAGCAAGCAGTTCAGTGCAGTTGGCGAAATCAAGGAATGGGACAGAAAAACCCCAAGAGCCAGTCTAAAGGGTAGAGCTGGAGGCAGGGAACAGGCAAAAGGTCACAATGAAAGTGAACAAACAAATTCAAATGCTTAAAAATAATAGGGAAGTTTAACCTAAATTCAGAATTTGGGCAAATAATAGTAATAACAAGAAGTTACAAAGAATCAGAAACACAAGAGAAACTTATCTTCTTCGCCCAGGCTACATCCTCGCAGGGGATCCCTAACCCCGGGACCCCGGCCCGCGCCCCCGCCCGTACCTGGCCTCCCGCCCGATCCTGCGCGAGCGCGGACGCGAGAGCCCGGAAGGCGCCGAGTGCAGCGCCCACCGCCCGAGACGCGACCTACTCACCCCGCAGAGAGCCGCGGCGCAGACTGCAAACCCAGGAGGGTGAAGCAGCTCTGCCGGGAACCGGGAGGGACCTGCCGGGAATAGGGAGGGACCTCCGGGGAAACGAAACTGAAACCTGGCGGCCCCAATCGCCGGGCGGGACGCGCCTTCGCCCCAGTCCCAGCCCGGCCGCGCCCTGGAGCCCAGCACCAGCCCGACTCGGAGTCATGGCGTCAAGCCCATGCCCAACGTCCCCGCTGCTCGTGCGGGCGTCGGAGTCCGGCTCCCGGACCCGCACCAAGCTGGAAATCTACTTCCAGAGCCGGGCCTCGGGCGGCGGGGAGTGCACCGTCCGGCCGGTCGAGAGAGGCGCCCCCGGCACCTTCAGCGTGGAGTTCAGAGAAAGGGAAGGTGAGCTGCGGGCAGAAGGGGTGCCGGCCCGGGCTGGGGTGCAAAGGCCATCCCGGGGGCGCAGCCCTGCGGGTTTCCAGGCAGTCCCAGTGCAAGCTGGCACCGTCTGTTGAGGGGACAGGAATGAGACTGCGGCCACCGAGAGACTAAGAAAGGGAACACTCAGTGGAGGACAGAGCCCCAGGAGTGCCGGGTCTGAGATCTGGTTTGGGTCTCAGGGTTGACGCTTTCCATTTCCTTTTCCTGACTTATTTCTCAGCTGACCTCTTCCTTCCCCTAAAGGCCTGTCAGCCGCTGTCCTTGTCATTTTGGCTTTCCACTTCATATTTTAAATGATTCCACTGATTTATTTTTTGAGGATTACAGAAGTAATATTGGAGGTGCCCCCCCCCAAAAAAAATGTATACACATTTGTTGGAAATAAAATTGATCATTCCCACAAAGTGTATGAATTGCAGGTAGAATGTCTAGGTACAGTTGACAGTCACGGTACTTTCAATTCAACTTCAAAAAGTTAATACGTAGATAACACGCTTAAAATGTATGTACATTTTTGGGGTACCCTTTGTATATATTCACTATAGAAAAGAGAGAAAAGAGTAAAGAAGAAAACTACCTGGAGATAGACAATGTGAACATTTTGGTATTTCCTTCCAGCCTTTTTCTATGAATGTCAGCAAACACATACCTATTTACAAAATTCTGAGTCTGCACTTTCAATTCCTGCTTTTTTCACTTAACTGTGTAATGAATATTGAAATGGGAGACTGGAGACAGTTTTAGAAACATGACTTTTAATGTCTGGACGATGTTCACTGTTATTAAGCTTTCATTTCTATAGTAAAACTTAAGCTGTTCACTTTTGATAGTTAATAGCACTCTGCTTCCTCCCTTACCAATGCACATCCCACCATGCAGGAAGCAGCTTTACTAGGAGGGTGCTAGGGCAGGACACAGATGCAGAAATAAGAGAATTACTTGAAATCTCTCCCATTTCTGTGTGTTAATGTCTCTACTGCAGCTAAGGAGAGAGTCTTGAAAAAAGAAAATCACCAAATATGTATTGACGGAAAAACTGTGACTATTTCCCTGGAACCCACTGAAAATCCAGTAGAGAACACAAGAACCAGAATTTCTTCACTGACAGAGTTACAAGCAGGTGCAGAGTCTGATGGGAAGTATTCTAATGAAAGATACCTTCCTACTGCTATGGATTCCTATGTCCAAAAGGTGAGTATTGAAAGAAGATGGCTGTGTTCCTGCAACTTCCTCTCCAATCACCACACCTCATGTGGTATCGGTCCAACAACTGTGTACTGGGGTCTAATTATGAGCTAGTCATTGTTTTGGAGACTAGGACACAGAGGTGAACATGATCTCGGCTCTCATGCAGCCTGTATTGGGAGTGGGGCAGAACACAGAAAGACAATAGACTTACAAAATAAATAAAACCATTTCAAAGTAATAAGAAAATGTAATGGGGATTTGCCATAGATGCTACTGATGGGGCCAGGGCAAAGAAGGGGAAGATGGAGGTGGTGTTACTTCTGACCAGAAGTCACAACAACTTCTCTGAGGAGGTGACATTTGACCTGAAACTTGAATGATGAGAAAGAGGTAGCTATGTAAAGATCTTTTCAACAAATGCATGTTGACCACTTCAAGCATGAACATTTGGCATATTTTCTTCCAGCCTCTTTCTATGAATGTCAGCAAATGATATGGGGGGGGGAGGAAAAGCAGAAAGAGTGACAGACGGAGGGGGTTGGGCCCTTGGTGTGTGTCACACTTTCTTGGGGCAAGACATGATTGCAAGAGGGACTTTACCTAACAATTGCAATCAGTGTAACCTGGCTTATTGTACCCTCAATGAACCCCCAACAATAAAAAAAAAAAAAAAAAAAAAAAGAAAAGAAACCTATTTACAGAATTCTGAGTCTGTGCTTCAATCCCTGCTTTTTTCGCTTAACTATAATAGAGTACTGAAATGGGAGACTGGAGACAGTTTCAGAAACATGACTTTCCATTTTTGTTTATCTAAAGAAGTTTTTTATTTCACATTTAGTTAGGGTTTTTTTTTTTTTTTTATATATATTTTTGGTTGTTGAGACAGAGTCTGGGTAGAGTGTCCTTGTGTCATCGCTCATAGCAACCTCAAACTCTTAGGTTCAACAGATCCTCTTGCCTCAGCCTCTCTAGTAGCTGGGCCTCATACCACCAGGTTAGCTTTTCTATTTTTAGTAGAGATGGGTTTCACTCTTGCTCAGGCTGGAAGAGATGGGGTTTTGCTCTTGCTTAGGCAGGTCTCAAATTCCTGAGTTCAAGGGATCCACCCATCTTGGCCTCCCAGCATGCTAGGATTCAGATGTGAGCAACTGCACCCATCCCTCACATTTAGTTTTGAAAAGTATTCACTAGGTACAGTTTTTTTTTTCTTTGAATTCTTTAAAGACGTCATTCCACTGTCTTCTGGATTGCACTGTTTTTGTAAAAAGGCTACCCTTCTTATTTCTTTTGTATATAATGAAACCTTTTCCCTCTGTTTGTGGGGGTACATGTGATATTTTGATACATGCATACAACGTGTAATAATCAAATTAGGATAATAGGGGTAGATATCTATCACTTCAAGCAATTATCTTTATGCTAGGAACATTCCAACATTCTTTCGTCTCCTGTAGCTATTTTGAATTTCATAATACATTATTGTTAACTGTTTTAGGCACTATTGTTGACTGTTGTAGGTATTATTACAGGAGCTGGAGTCAGGAGCTCATAATTAGACCCCAGTACTTAGATGTTGGACTGATATCACAAGATCCCAACAGACTCAGCCCTTAGGGGCCTACCCTTTTAGTGAGGGAAACAGACAGTAATAGTAAACAAATAGATATACAGGGTAAACATAAAGTTTCTGTGCAATTTAAATTAGTTTAACATAGTAAATTGCACATGAACTTTATGTCCACCCTGTATAATAAAATGTCTGCCAATGATAACTTCTAGGAAGAAGAATAAGCAGAATAAATGACAAGACAGAACCACCATTTAAAGTAGGATGTCTCAGTGACATCTAAGTAGACATGAACGAAGTAAGAGAACTAGCCAGGTGGACTTCTGAGGGAAGAACATTCTAGGCAAAGGACAGCACAAGTGCAAAGACCTGAGACGGGAGCTTAAATCCTGAGCCCCAGGATTTAAGGAAGCCAGTGTTGGGAAAGTGAGGGAGAGCAGTAAGCAAGGAAGAGAATGATAGAAACTCAAGAGAAGTACCCCAGAAGTTAGGTCTTTGGGACTGAAGGTAAGGACTTTGGACATTTTTTTGTTTTGGTTTGGCTTTCTTTCCACTTTAGCCTCTTGAGTAGCTATAACTACAGGCAGGCACCACTATGCTGAGCTAATTTTTTAATTATTTCTTTATAGAGATGAGGTCTTACTGTGTTGCCCAGGCAAGTCTTGAACTCCTTGACTCAAGAGATCCCCCAGCCTCAGCTTTCCAAAGTGTTGGGATTACAGGTGTAAACCATCATGACTGGCCAGGATTTTGAATTTAATTTAAATGTTAGGGGATTTATCAGATGGTTCTGAGGGTGTGTGTGTGTGTGTGTGTGTGTGATCTGGTTTACATTTCTAAAGTGTAGCTCTGGCTACTGTGTAGAAAAACAAATGTAGGAAGAGACTATCTTGGAAGAGAGACCACTTAGGAGAGTTTGTAGAGTGCCAGGTGAAAGGTGGTAATAGCTTGGACTCATGTGGAAATGTGAGAGGTGGCTGGATTCAGGAAACATTTTAAAGATCTAAAGGAAGGATGTTACATGCAGCGAAAATAGCATGTGCAAAGACCTTGAGAGTAAACAAAACATTGGAAATTTTGCTTTTATGTTATATGCAATTTGCCTCTGTCCTTTTTATCTTAATCGGGTGTGTCTTATATTTGAGCTCCTAAAAGCCAGGATTTAGAAAGGCCCAGCAACTTTGCATGTAGTCAAATATTCAGTTCAGGGTTAAAAAAAAAAAAAAAAAAAAAAAGCAGGCGGTAGTGACCCAGCGAACGCACCCACAAAAACCCCCGTAGTAGAAAAAAATATTTGCCTTAGACTTATGGTTCCCTTCCAGGTTCACAGTCTTTTGTGAGAACTGTAGCAACTTGCTCAGAGAGCAGAAGCCTTCCCTCTAACTGTTCCCAAGATCAAACAGACAATGTCAGCTCTAAAACACAGATTGCTCAGCCATGGATCTTTTTTTTGTTGTTATTGTTCAATTCTTTTAATATTTTTTTTAATTGTTTGGGATTCACTGAGGGAACAAAGAATTAGGTTACACTGATTGCATTTGTTAGGTAAATTCCCTCTTATAATTGTGTCTCATCCCCAAGAGGTGTGCCATACACTGTGACCACCCCAATCCCCTCCCTCCTCTCCTCTCCCTGCTCCCTCATCCCCACATTCCCCACCATGTATTAGGTCATCTGTTGTCTTCATATTAGAATTGAGTGCTTTGGATTCTTGGTTCTCCATTCTTGTGATGCTTTACTAAGATGAATGCATTCCACCTCAGTCCAGGTTAACACAAAACACATAAAATCTCCATCTCTTTCAAGGGCAAAAAAAATCATATAACATGATCAAGTAGGTTTCATACCAGGAATGCAAGGATGGTTTAGCATATGCAAATCCATAAACATAATTCACCATATCAACAGAAGAAAAAACAAAGACCATATGATCCTCTCAATAGATGCAGAAAAAGCATTATATAAAATTCAGCATCCTTTTCTAATTAGAACACTTAAGAATATAGGCATAGGTGGCACATTTCTGAAATTGATTGAAGCCATCTGCGACAAACCCATAGCTAATATATAATATAGGCATAGGTGGCACATTTCTGAAATTGATTGAAGCCATCTGCAACAAACCCATAGCTAATATTATACCAAATGGAGTAAAACTGAAAGCTTTTCCACTTAGAACTAGAACCAGACAAGTTGTCCTCTATTACCACTACTATTTAACATAGTGCTGGAAGTTCTAGCCAATACAATCAGGCAAGAAAAGGAAATAAAGTGCATCCAAATGGGGACAGAGGAGGTCAAACTCTTTCTCTTTGCTGACGATATCATCTTATATTTAGAGAACCCCAAAGACTCAACCACAAGACTCCTAGAAGTGAAATACTGTAATGTCTCAGGATAGAAAAGCCATGGATCTTTTAAAAGATGCTTGTAGGTTGTTTTCTTTCTTTTTAAAATTGTTTATTATTATTATTATTTTTATTTTCTTTCATTGGGGGGATTAATTGAGGGTACAAGAAACCAGGTTACACGGATTGCATTTGTTATGCAAAGTCCCTCTTGCAATTGGGTCTTGCCCCCAAAAGGTGTGGCACATACCAAGGCCCCACCCCCCTCCCGCCTTCCCTCTCTCTTCTCTTCCTTTCCCCACCCCTCCCTACTTCTTTCTCTCTCTACTTTCTATTTCCCCCACCCTCACCGTGTCCTTAATTGTTATTAATTGTCCTCATATCAAAATTGAGTACATAGGATTCATGCTTCTCCATTCTTGTGATGCTTTACTAAGAATAATGTGTTCCACTTCCATCCAGGTTAATACAGAGGATGTAAAATCTCCATTTTTTTAATGGCTGAATAGTATTCCATGGTGTACATATACTACAGCTTGTTAATCCATTCCTGGGCTGGTGAGCATTTAGGCTGTTTCCACATTTTTGCGATTGTAAATTGAGCTGCAATAAACAGTCTAGTGCAAGTGTCCTTATGATAAAAGGATTTTTTTTCCTTCAGGGTAGATGCCCAGTAATGGGATTGCAGGATCAAAAGGGAGGTCTAACTTGAGTTCTTTGAGGTTTCTCCATACTTCCTTCCAAAAAGATTGTACTAGTTTGCAGTCACACCAGCAGTATAAAAGTGTTCCCTTTTCTCCACATCCACCCCAGATCTGCAATTTTGAGATTTTTGTGATGTGGGCCATTCTTGCTGGGGTTAGATGGTATCTCAGGGTAGTTTTGATTTGCGTTTCTCTAATAGATAGGGATGATGAACATTTTTTCATATGTTTGTTAGCCATTGTCTGTCTTTAGAGAAGGTTCTAGTCATGTCTCTTGCCCATTGATATATGGGATTGTTGGCTTTTTTCATGTGGATTAATTTGAGTTCTCTATAGATCCTAGTTATCAAGCTTTTGTCTGATTCAAAACATGCAAATATCCTTTCCCATTGTGTAGGTTGTCTATTTGCTTTGGTTGT
>CAUYPK010126186.1:0-11444 GCA_963574355.1 Loris lydekkerianus
ATAGCTCACAGCTGCCTCAAACTCTTGGGCTCAAGTGATCCTCCTGCCTCAGCCTCAGGAGTACCTGGGACCACAGGCACTCACCACAATGCCTGGCTAGTTTCTCTAGTTTTAGTAGAGATGAGGTCTGGCTCTTGCTCAGGCTGGTCTCCAACTCCTGAGCTGGGGATCTTGCCATATCGGCCTCCTAGAGTGCTACAGGCACGAGCTGCTGCTCCCTGCCACTGCTGACTCACTGTCACAGCCCAGGGGGCAGAGGAGGCCCCCACTGCACTCACCACTCACAGACACCTCAGTGCCTGGTCCAGACTTAAACTCCACGGTTTCAGGAGTTGCTCTCCGGAACTTCACACAGTAGTAGGTGCCGGCGTCAGCTGGGGTGATGT
Source organism: Loris lydekkerianus (assembly GCA_963574355.1). Classification (NCBI taxonomy): domain Eukaryota; kingdom Metazoa; phylum Chordata; class Mammalia; order Primates; family Lorisidae; genus Loris; species Loris lydekkerianus. The sequence goes on from CAUYPK010126186.1 coordinate 387, forward strand.
TACTGATGCGGATGGAAAAGTCCAGGTTGTCTCTCTTCGTGTGATCTGTGATATTTGTTACCCGGGGGGAGTGGACTTTTTGACTGTAGATCAATTCTCGGTCTTGCCCAGTCCCCTTGAACCAATGGATGGGCCCCACGGGGGTCTGGGAGGTCACAGTGCAGCGCAGAGTGGCCGTCACTCCAGCGGCGACTGGCACTGACCTGTCGGGCTGAATCACCTGCAGCTCCTCTCCTGTCACCCCTGGAGGGACACACAGAGCAGTCATTTATCCACCTATGTGACCCTGCACGTTTTCTCAAGTGTTCACTGGCCTCGTTCGCTGTCTGCGTGCATGCCCTGAGCAGGCCTTGAGCTCAGTACACGGCATGGACTATCTCAGTTAACCCTCAGAGAAATCCTGTGACATGAGAGGTTGTTACAGTGGCCTCATTTGTAATGAGAGCTCATAGTAGAGTGTGGGTCTGAGCACCTAGGGAGCCCTCAGCCCTCTCCCTCTCTGGAGGTGTGACACTTCACCCAATATTTTTGCTTTTCCCTTTTCTAGCCACATGGAATTTAGAACTTTCTGGACCTCTGCATTGGCCACGAGATTCCTTTGTCCCGGGGATGTCCAACCTTTTGGCTTCTCTGTGCCACACTGGAAGAAAAAGAGTTATGTTAGGCTACACGTTAAATACATAGACACTAATGAAAGCTGAAGATTACAAAAAGGTCCACGCATAACTTGCATGGTATTTGCCATCGCAGATAAGCAAAAGAGTCCTCACATAATCCACATGCAGTCTGCAGACCACAGGTTGGATGCCCCCGCGTGTATGAGCAGGCGTGAGAGCCTCTAGGGATCAAATTCTTCCTTCTGCAGAGAATCACAAAGCCTTGATCTGATTTGTTCAAAAAGCTTGATTCCCGAGACAGAGAGTGACATGCAGGTCTCCCAACACACAGTGAACATGTGGCTTACATAAGAATTATGACATTGTATTCAACCCCTGGAATTTTGTCTCCATAGAATAATCATGCTATTAGTGGTCCTAATATAATTTGTCCTACCATGACAAATTATAACAAACCTAGTGGCCTACAACAAGAGACATTTATTATTTTATAGTTCTAAAGGGCAAAAGTTCAAAATTGGTCTTACTATGATATAATCAAGAAAAAAGAGTAAAAAAGTCAAACACACAGAAATAGAGAATAAAACTGGTTACCTTAAGTAGGATTGAGAAGACAGAGACATGTAAGTCCAAAGACACAAAGCTGCAGATAGGTAGGATAAAGAAGTCCAGAAAGTTCTATGTACAACATGAGGACATAATAAATAATAATAAGATGGTACTGTAGTCACTGTTTTTGCTAATAGATTAGATTTTAAGTGTTCTTGACATGCATGCACAAAAGGGTAATTGTAGGAGTTACTGAATATGTTTATTTGCTCATTTATAGTAACCATCTCCATATATATATATATATCTCTCAAAATATCCTCTTTTACATCTTAAATATATACAAAAAAAAAAAAAAAAAAAAGGCATCAGCAGAGCTGTGTGTCTTCTGGAGACTCTTCTCCTTGTCTTTCCACATTCTAAAGGCTTCCCTGATTCCTTTTCTTGCAGTTCCGTCTTCTGGTCACTCCCACCTCTTGTTTTCATTATCACAAGTCCAAACTCTTGCCTTCCTGCCCCTTTACAAGGGCTCTTGTGATGTACTGGGTCTACCCTGACACTAGACCAAAACTTTCAAACAAGTGTCTTAAATATGCTCAAAGAGCTAAAGGAAAATAAGAACAAGGACCTAAAGGAAATCAGGAAAAACAAGTATGATCAAAATGAAAACATCAGCAATAGACAAAAATTATACAGAGGAACCAACCAGAAATTTAGGAGCTAAAAAGCAGAATCCTGTAACATTCACTAGAGGAGTTCTATGATAGAGTTGAGCAGGCAGAAGAAAGAATTAGAAAACTTGCAGATGGACCAGTTAAAATGATGATTCAACTGTGTAGAAAGAGAAAAAACAATAGAGAACAGAGATAGAATCTGGACTTGTGGGACATCCACAAGTGGACGAACATACATTTTAGGAGAACAACACAAGAAGAGAGGCAGAGAGAAAGAAGCAGATTATTTGAAGAAATAATACCCCAAATCTTCCCACAGCTGATAAAGTACATGAATCTATGAGGCTGAGATGCTGAACAAACTCTAAGTAAAATATACTCAAAGAAACCCACGTAAGACACATAATATTCCAACTACTGAAGCTAAAGTGACAGGGAGAATCTCGAAAGCAGCAAGAGAGAAGTGAATCATCACGTGAAAGAGTTCCTTCATAAGATTATCAGTTGAGTTCTTATCAGAAGCATTGCAGGCCAGAAGGTAGGGGATGACATATTTAATATCCTAAAAGAAAGCAAAACGGTGAACTAAGAATTCTATACCTGGTAAAACTGTCCTTCAAAAATGTGGGATCAATTAAGATATTCTGTGATAAACAAAAGCTGAGATAGTTCATTCCTACTAAACCTGACCTCAGAGAAACACTAACGAGCATCCTTTAGGTTGAAAGAAAAGACTGCTCTGTAGTAACTCAAAGTTGTAAGTAGAAGGAAAGATTTTTGGCTATCATGTAGTTTGAAAACTTCGTAATTTCCTGATGCCCTAACATCTCACAACATCCCGCACATGGGCTGTGAGCACTCTGCCTGCCCAGGTGCCCCAGTGTGTTAAGGCACGTTCCTATTATCATTCCTTTCCTTGCCCTTCCCCCTGTCCCCCGTGATCCAGTGACATTTAAACACACCAGTGAGATCCCCTCATGACTTTTGCTGTGTCCTTCACCTTGACTCACAGTACAGGACGTGCCCAGGCTCCCCCCTCTCTCATTCTTCAACTGAGTAGCCTATCTGGGAGCTCTTCCTATGTGCCTCCCTCCCTAACACCTCTGAGTAAACTAAATCCTTTAGGTTTTTATGCCTGTATACATGTGATTTCTCCAGCCATGTTGGAATGATCTTCAAAAGACCCCATCAGTGGGACTCACTCGGCTATTATATCACAATTGGCAACAAGGATGTGACTGTTTAAAAGAAGGTGGTAACTCCCTAGGAGATGCCCTTTCACAGCTCATGACTTACTAATTTCTGTCCTGATGAGCACCCACCGTCTGGAGGGATTTTTACCCTGCTGGCCATTGTGGGCCCTGCTTTGTGGGGCTGCCAAGACTTCCCATCCTGAAGCTGGGCATTTTAGTTTAAAAAAGGTTTATTTAGCTTATGGTCCTGCCAGCTGGTAGGTTCTAGATGTGTATCCAGTCAGGTCCTTAGGCTGCTTCTGCTCATGTCAGAAGGTGCTCGGTGCCTATAGCTCAGTTGCTGGAGTGCCAGCCACATACACCAGAGGTGGCAGGTTCGAACCCAACCTGGGCCTGCCAAACAACAGTGACAACTACAACCAGAAAATAGCCAGGCGTTGTAGCAGGTGCCTATAGTCCCAGCTACTTGGGAGGCTGAGGCAAGAGAATTGCTTAAGTGCAAGAGTTTGAGGTTGCTGTGAGCTGTGACACCACGGTACTCTTCCAAGGGTGACATAGTGAGACTGTCTCAAAAAAGAAAAAAGAAAAAGAAAAAGAAGAAGAAAGTGAGGGGAGCTGGCACGCACGGAGATCCCCCGGCAAGAGAGGGAGTGTAGGGGGGTCTACGCTCTTTTTAACAAAGCAGTTCTTGCAGGAAGCACTAGAGAGAGAACAAACTAACCTCTGGGGGAGGGGGGGCATTAATCTATTCATGGGGAATCCATGTTTGGGACAGATAACAGGTGTAGGCTAACAAGCTGAAAGCCTGAAGCAGGCTAAACAGTTTAACACCATCACCATGGAGAGGGAGAAAACTTGAAGAGGCCAATGAACATCCATGAACATCCATGAACATCTAGCACTTAATCCACAACAGCAGCAAACTTGAGGTTCAGGTCTCTTCCAAGCTGTCCTGCTGCCCCACCTAGCCTCCTTGTTAGCATGGTAAAATTCACACCCTCCAGTGCCATGACAGTTTACAATTGCCATGGCAACCCCTGAAGTGACTCTGTAATGTTTAAAATGCTGAGGACCCTAAGTTCTAAGAAATCCCTGCCTCTGTCTAAGACAAATGAAGAATATTCTTCCCACTTCTTAGCATATGATTAACTATAAACATAAAACTAACGTGAGTTAAAATCCCAGCACCTTCTCTTTTTCAGAGACAGACCCGTTCCTCTTCCCAAAACATATTCTCACTGTATTGTTGTTTTGCAAACCTTCCTCTTTTCTGTAATAAAGCTGCTTGTGCAAAAGGGCTTTGTGTCGTCACTCCGTCCCTGTGTGTCACTGGCCCTGCTTGCGATTCTTCCAAGCAAAGAACAAAGAACCACATCTGCTCTTTCTTAAAATTGAACTTATAGTCCACCCCATGACCCAAGCACCTCCTATTTGACCCCACCTCCAACACTGGGGATCATGTTTTGATATGAGATTTAGAGAGGACAAACATCCAAACTATAGTACCAGGAATAATTACAGCCAAGGAGATTAAAAAATATCTATGCTGAAACTATAAAACATTAATGAAAGAAAGTGAAGAGGCCACAGATCAATAGTAAGCTATGTTGTGTTTATGGACTGGAAGATTTAGCATTGTTGAAACGTCCAAAGTACTCAAAGCAATTTACAGATTCAGTGCAATTCCTAGCAGAATACCAAGGACATTTTCATAGAAATAGAAAAAAAAAAAAAATCCTAGAATTCATATGTAACCACAAAAGATCCCAGAACACCAAAGAAATATTGAGCAAAAAGAATAAAGCTGGTAGCAATCACACTATCTGACTTCAAAATATACTACAAAGCTATATTAACAAAATATATATACTTTTTGTCCATTAAAAAGTAAAATGAATTTGTTTCTGTTTAAACTTATTTAAAATAAAAATGAAAGGGTGAAAAAATTAATTCAAAACCCGGTGTGTGTACACTAACAGTCTCTTGTACACATATATAAACATACAATCACAAATATATCTAAAAATATGGCTTAGCCTGCTAGGGTACAAGGTTGTTCTGAGAATTAAATAAAATTGTAGGCTAGACACAGTGGTTCACACTTGTAATCCTAGCACTCTGAGAGGCTGAGGTGGGTGGATTGCTTGAACTCAGGAGTCTGAGACCAGCCTGCGCAAGAGTGAGACCCCATCTCTACCAAAAATAGAAAAACTAGCCGGGTGTAGTGCAAGCACCTGCAGTCTCAGTTTCTCAGGAGGCTGAGGCAAGAGGACTGCTTGAGCCCAAGAGTTTGACATTTCTATGAGCTATGACACCACAGCACTTTACCCAGCAAAACTGAATGAGACTCTGTCTCATATACATATGGATACACACACACATGTATGCATATATATTTTACATATATTACATATATATGTATATACATATATGTAAAATAAAATAAATTTGCAATACACATTAAAGCTTAGGAAAAAATTTGTCACATGAACTAAATTCCCACATCTTCAGGGCAACACTACACCCCTGAACTTGAGTAGGCACCCTTTCAGACTTCCCTTCCTCAGGGTAGTGAGCCAAGAGGGCTGGGCCTGGCGACAACCTCATGGGGCTGCCTCTCAGCTCACTCTGTGGTCTTGGACCTATTGCCTCATCTCTGGAGCCTTGAGAAGCTCTGGATTTGAATAACAATTCTTCTTTGAGTATTTCATCAACTGCAATATTATAAAAATGTAAGTATTGTGCAGTGGTGGTGGTTTGAAGTATCATCTGGTTTGACACCTCTAGTAGCCAGCTGTAGGTGATGAATCACACAGGAAGTGTTCGGACCCCCGATTTTATGTTGTCAGATAATGCCCTGTCCTTGGCTTTCGTCTGTAGACCTAATTGCATACCTATCTTCACGTAGGGCTTCTGGAATCTCCAGGTTGGGGGGGCTGGGGATTCCAGCCCAAGGCAATGCTCACCTGGGAGTCCCAGCAGTAGAGGCAGCAGCAGCAGAGGATGAGGAGGGTGGGGCCAGGAGGCAGGGAGGGCCATCCTGGACAGTTCTGTCCAGATATCTGTGCGGGGAGATCTCAGGCTCTCCACTGACGAGGGAAGAGGAGCTCCACCTCTATTGACACAAGAGGAAGTGGCTGTGTTGGTGAGACTATAACTGGCTTCTAGACTGTGAAATAGAACCAAGAACAGCAGGCAGCTACAAGTGTAGAGTGACTCATCTTACATTTTCAGAGACTCCAACAGACCTAGAGAAATAATCCCTCCTCCCTGCTGGGGTCTGTGTTCTGTCCGCATGGCCCCTCACTCCATCTTTAAGTCTACATGGTGATTTTTCCATTTTGGAGTCTCAAGCCAAGAAGGATCTGTGGTGGTGAGCTATGCCCCAAATTTCGAATCTTCAGACCCCAGGATGTGTCTGTCTCATGGCCTCATTCTGCACAACCTCAACCAAGAGCTACTCAGCTGGAGGCAGTTGTGTTCACCAGACATTGTAAATGTTGGGAAAGAAGCAGGTCTGCTTCTGAAATGGTTCCTTATTCCAACTGTTTACTGATATAACTGGCAAAACTTAGCCCAAATTCAGTCTACATTGGACCTTAGCAAGTTTATATGCCTACACCCAGCAAAAGGAACTGTTTCCTCACTCTTCCAGGAAAGCGAGTGGGTTCAGGTTAACAAGGATCTGCACCATGGGGAGAGGTGGGGATTATGGGTTATGGAAGGGAGCATGGCTATGAGAGGGTAGGACCCTTGGGCAGTCACGTCCATTTCCATACTCTTTGTTCTGCATGTAGATCAACTAGCCCATTTGCTGTTATGTTCAGATGGGAACTGGGGCAGAGGAAAAGTAGATCCCCCAATGAAAAGGGTGTGCTATGGAGCTGGACAAGTCAACTCCTAGGCTCAGCATTGTTCTCTAAACTCAGAATAACAAGTCATTGTCTGCAGTGGTTTAGTGCAGACTAAAAGAGAAAATGATTGAAACATGCTTAAAAAACAAGAGATCATTATCAATTCCCCTGGTGCAAGGTGAAAAGACAAAACTGAAATATTGCTTTTGAATGGATCCTTGGAGCAAGGAGCCAGCTGCCCCCAGTGGCTTTCTCGCAGCTTCCGGGACCTCCTAAGATGCTCACAGCTTCCGGGACCTCCTAAGATGCAGCTTCTATGGTTTACTTGAACTACCCCTGCCACCAGGAGCCCAAATGCTCCCTCTGTGATTCTCTGCATTCTGCTTCTTGTTAATTTATACATTACTTCCTTCTCTCCGGATTTCTAACTGTATATTTTTCAGTAAGACCCTTGGTTTCTCTGAGCCTTTCTTTGACTATGTGAATGGAAGCTATAACATGCACCCTGTAGAGATATGGTGGGAACAATATAAAATAAATCATGCAAAATGCTTGACTTATAATTAAATACAACCAAAAAAATGTAGTTATGTGGTTATTATTTGTGTACAGGAGAGCTCACTGCTATATTCCGGGTAAAGTTATGCTTTAGAAATAAAACGTTTTTATGGAGAAATGGTTTCTCCAGCGTCTAGACTATCACAGGACTGTCTGGAAACCTCTCTGTCATGTGCTGGATTTTAGGTCCTTCATCTGTGATGAGTAACTCTTGAATGAAATTATAAAATTTATCATATTTACATCCAAATTTCTACTTAAATGTGGCAGGTGTGTACCTCATGAAATTGTTCCCTCTTTCCCACATCCACAGATATAAAAATGAAAAATGATAAGATTATATTAATAAATGTCCACAAAAAATGAGTCTCTTTATGATATGAAGGAATAGTAGCAGCTATCACTTATTGAAGATGTACTATACACCAGAGACTGCATCAAATGTTTTATATCGATTACCTCATTAAGTCATCTCTCCAGCCCCACGAGGTATTCTCTATCCTGGACCTCATTTTATAGGTGAGGAAACCTGAGGCAGTTTGAGAATAATGGATTTGTTCACTGTCACCCAGGTTTTACAATTAGAACATAGGCTTCCACACTCCACAGCCTTCACTTTTAACTGTTGCACTAGGACACCTGTCATGGGAAGGGGGAGACATGTCTCCAGAAGAAAGCAGAAACGAATCCATAGCCTCAATTAAGATCAGCCACACAACAATGCTAAGGCAGGGACTATTCTCCACATGGCCCTGACAACCCAGGATCTCTTGGGGCATTATTACTGAAAAGATGGCAGTGCAAGCAGAACTCACCAAAGAGTTGGGAAACAGTAACGCCATGAGAGATAGACAAAAAACTCCAGAACAATAATTAAAAAACAAAAACAGCTATCAAAAAACTTCACATCTGAGGAAACAGAAAAAAAAAGTACAATATGGAAAGGTCTTTAAAATATTTAATAACCTTATTTTTATAACCTAATGTTTATAACAAAAGGGAAGTAAGTCCATGAAACAATAACAGGCATTTGTGAAACAAGTATAGGTAGGCAGGAAATGAGAACAAATATAAATATAATATAAAAAATAACATTTTTTTATAACAAATATAGGAAAAAATAACAAATATAAATATAATATAAAAATATAATCAATGCCGAAATTTTAGAAAAAGCTAATAAGTTAATTAGCTGACTACATATAATTAAAGAATGAACTATGAGCTGGGTGATCATGTGGGGACCATCTCCTAGAACACTGTATATTGAGACACAACCAAACCAAAGTGCATAAATGGGTATAAATATAGAAGTAACAAAACACACACCACAAAACAGTTCCAAAAAGTTGTTTTAGCAATATTAATACCTTAAAAATATAAATTCAGATAGAAAGCAGAAATGAATGCAAGAGGAATATTTTCTTTCATAAAATGAACAATTAAACTAGAACATATGAGCCATAAACTTATATGCCTCCTATAGACATGATTTGAAATATATGACTCAAATATTGATAGAATAGTGTCAAGAAAATGGCAGAATCTATGCTTAGAGCAGCAAGCTGCCTCCCTATGAACTTCAATCCTTTAATAAAGATCTACTAAACTTACATAGCTTATTTGAGTGGAAATCTTTTGTGGAAATCATGCAAGGAAGCGAATTTCAAATTCAGGTTGACTTGGTGCAGTACAGATATAGCCTGAAGATGTGACTGAACCAAGAGGCTGGGGGGCCAGGAACTAAAATTCTCCTTACTCTGCCATATTCCCTCCCCCTCTCCTGGTGACTGAAGATGCAGGTAACTAGCGGAGGCTTTGGGACAAGAATTGCGAGTAGTGGTGGATGTTTTAGAAAGGAAAAGATTAAGTTTGTGGATGTGGGAATTGGAACTTCTAGATTTGAATTACAGCTCTAGCAGCTTCTAGCTCATGAACTGGGGGAAACTATTTAACTTCTCTCATTCCTGAGTTCCCTCAGCTGTAAAATGGCGATAATGATACCAACTTCATAGGTTTGTTACAAAAGAAACCACCAACTTAAGAGACAGTGTGGCAGTTTCTTACAAAACTAAACATACTCTTTACCATATAATCCAGCAATTGTGTTCCTTTCTATTAATATTTATCTGAATGTGTTAAAATCTTATGTCCACACAAAAACCTGCATGTGGATGTTTATTGCGGTGTTATTCACAATTTCCAAAACTTGGAAGGAACAGAGACATCCCTCAGTAGGTGTGTAGATAAAGCGTGCTATCCACACAATGGCATATTATTCACCACTAAAAGGAAATGAGCTGTCCACCATGGAAAGACATGGAAGAAACTTAGCTGCATGTTACTGAATGAAGGAAGCCAATCTAAAAAGGCTGAATACTGTATGGTGCCAACTAAATGCCATTCTGGGAAAGATCAAACCATGGAGACAGCGAGAGGCTAAGTTATTGTCAAGGGTTGGGGGAGAAGAGAGTGGAATAGGTGGAACACAGACTTTTAGGACCATCAAACTATTCTTTATAATACGAAAATTTTGGATACAAGTCATTATACATCTGTCAAAATGCACAGAGTGTACAAGACCAAGGGGGTATATGAGAATTCTCTGTAATTTTTGCCCAGTTTGACTGTAAACCTAAAACCACTCTAAAAAGTAAAGTTTATTATTCTTTTTTAAAAAGTCCCTCTAGTAGCTGGACACAGTGATGTGTCCTGTAGTCCCAGATGCTTCAGAGGCTGAGGTGGGAAGGTGTCTTGAACTGGGAGTTCAAGGCCAGCCTGGCCAACATAGAGAGATCCTGTCTCTTAAAAAAAAGTCTTTCTAGTAACATGAAGGGATAAAATATAAAACTGAAAGAGATGCAAATCTGTTGTGGGCCCCTGACTTTCTTGCAATAGAACTAAAAGAACACCCCCTTTCTCTTGCTAGTAGAGGAAGTTAAATAAGCATGTGGTTTTGGAAGGAGTTATCTGGAAAGGGAGAGGAAATGATAGAAGGGGAAAATGATGGTTAGACCTCCTTTGGAGGGGCAGTCATACAGATTTCTTTTTTTTTAATTCATTAATTTTTTATTTCAAATTAATATGAGGGTATACATTTTTAGATTACATTGTTTTCAATTCTAAGGTAAAGTTCAAGTTGTAGTTGTACCCTTCACCCAGAGGGCGTGCTGGACACCCTCGCATTGTGCACTCTTTTCTGGAGATTATGTACAACAAAGTATTTGCTGTGCAGTGGTGCTGAATAAATAGTACTTACTGTCATACCTGGTGCTTGGCAGAAAACAGGAAGCCGCTCAGTGTGTGTTGACTGAGTCCCACTGCATGTTGCCTGTCACTGACCTCTGGCTATTCCAGGTGTCATGGAGCTACTGGCATTGTACCTTAGCTGACACTGCTTAACTGCCCTTACCTCTCCAGGGCCACCCCCTCCCTTTTACTAATCCGTGGAGCTGGTTGGTTTCCCTGGGACGGCTTCAGTTTATTCCAGTTTTCCTTGTGCTTTGTCTGTTTTAACATCCATCCTTTGTCATTGTTTTCACAAGGCATCATCATTAACAGTTGCACTAAAATAAGCTGGGGTCTTTCACGTCCTTTGTTAGGTACACTCCCA
>CAUYPK010126188.1:0-47775 GCA_963574355.1 Loris lydekkerianus
AAGAGGGAAGGAAAGAGGGAAGGCAGGAGGGAAGGCTAGGGACTATAGTATAGAATATAACGTATGGCTACAATCACTGGAACCACAGTTAAGGAAAAGACCTTGGCCTTCATGCCAGTCCTTGGCCTGTTTGGTCTCCCAAGCCTTCCCCTGCCTTCCAGGTCACATGACTAAGTCCTGCCTACAAACTATTGTCCTTGACAGCTGGCTTCCAAATCCAGCAGGCCAGTGAGAGATCAGGAGGAGAACGACACTGTTTCTCTCCCTCCCTCCGTCTCATGTGGCATCTCCAGAAGCAGCCACACTTCTCCACTATTCCAGCTCCCCGTGGAGAGCCCTTTCCCTGGGTCCAGCCACCAGCAGGAGGTTTGGGGTCTGGACTCTGCTCTCACCAGGCAGCACTTCAGCTGCAGTTGAGTTCCCACCAGGCAGCTCCCCCCATCACAGCAATTGATCCCATCAATTCCTTCCTTTGTGCCTCTGGCCCAATGGCTTGCTGCAGTTGGTAACCTCTGCATTACAGGTTTGAAATTGTAGCTTTTTCAGTAACTTTGTAATTAGTTCCCTAGATTAAATTCCCTCTATTGAACCATTTGGTGATGGCTGTTTTCCTTACTAGATCCTGATGAGCACACCCCTGCACAAATGAATGTCCAAGTACACAACCATAATTAAAATCTTAAATCTCATGTTGTTCTGTGTGATCCCCACTACTCATATCAAGGCCTTCTCAGACAAATTAGAAGATAAGGCTGGGTGGGGGGAGATGGGAGAGTAGAGAGGAGGCAGGAGGGAAAAAAATGGATGTGGTAGGAGGAAGGGCAGGTTAAGAGTTGGAAAGCATGTACCAAACTATGCCAAGGTTTCACTGTTTTACAAATATTTCCTTTCTGGAACCCAAGGCCAAGCCCCAGAGGCTTCTTGTACTGTGGGAGTCACAGTGAAAACCCCAGCCCCATCCTTTCTTCAGAGAACCTGCTCCCATCTGTCAACACCAACAGGCTGGCGCCACAGTAACTCCTGGGACAAAGTCCTAGGAGCTGCCAGAAATAAAGGTCTTGCTTTCATCTGCCCTCTACTCAGAGCACATAATAAGAAAATGTCAGAGGAGACAAGGAACGTGAACATGAAAAGCAATAGAAAGCAACTTGCACCACGGAGGTGTCAAGACAAAGATGCCACCCGCCTGTAGTGTAGAAATCATCAAACAGCACACCACGTGCCATGCAGGTCAGCTGTGCCAGAACAAGGTGCTCCGCACACAGGCAAGGCCGAAGGAGACTACAGGAGGTCAGCTGTGCCAGAACAAGGCATGCTGCACACAGGCAAGGCCGAGGAGACTCCAAAAGTAACCCCAGAGCTAACGCTTACTGTCACCAATGAAGGGTAAGCATAAACAATGACACACGATTTCGCTTTAAGGACCTGCAGAGAGCAAAAGCTAATTTTGGTTATGGTGCACTTAAGGTTATTGTGCTTCATAAGTGTTTTGTATAAAGAGAACACTGACCTGAGCCCAGGCAACAGGTCCTCTCACTATCATGAACGCTGCTTCAGCACTCTGGCTGTTCCACACCACTTAGTGTAATTCAAGAAGGGACCATGTCCTTGAAAATCATAGTATAAATGGTATCACTTCATTTGTGTAAGACCTAAAAGATTAGATAATGTTTACTGACTTGTTATATATAAAAATATAATCCCTACAAATATAACCTATACCAGGTTTCAAATTGCTTAAAAAGCCTTTTTCCCTGGAGAGGAGTAGCTGGCAGTGGAGCCTGTAAGCTTGTTAAGTGTGACTTTGAGCCCTATCTGCTGTTGTCACTGATGGGAGAAAAAGCAAGACCTTAGAGAAAGGGGTTGCCAAATTCCCCCAAGGGACCATCTCCTTAGTATCAGGGGTAGTATTCCTGAGCAGTCAGTATTCTGTGTGGAAGCCAGTTCCTCCTGTATCAAATCACAGAGAAGGAGAAGGGAAGGCAGGAGCCGCTGAGAGTGAGAGGTTCTATTCACACATTAACTTGTTTACTCCTATTACCAATCCATTCCCTTATATATGCAAAGGTACACACAGAGTGGAGTCGAAAAATCCCATATTGCTAATAAACTATGTTTGGAATTCAATTTCCAAACATGGCTGAAGGGCCCTCCCATTCATACTATAAACACACATACCTCAGGAAAAGTTTTGAGGGAAATTAATAAAATAATAGTGGCACATTGGACCAGAATGATGGCATGTCACAGGGCAGCTGACCTTATGGCTAGAAGGTGCTGGGGTGTGATCCTGATACAAGAAAATGACCTGAGATGAAATTAATGGAATTTAGGTTACAGGGGAAGCTATGGAAACAGGAGGAAAAAAATCCTGAAGAGTTTTGAAGTCCTTCAGAGGTAAGACTGAATATGAAACAAATGCAGACGACTCTACATCTTTCAACCCTTGACAACTTCCCCTAAATTCTAGGTACTATTTTCCATTACATAAACATCTTCTCCACAAACAAGGCCAAAATTAAATTTATCATCTTCCCCTTTATTTGCATAATGCTGGTAGTTTAACTCTTTTTCTTGAGGGCAGAGATTGGTAAGAAAAATACTAATATCCCAGTCTTCCTTACAGCTGTGGTTTGCCTGTAAGATGTGGAAAGAAGCTGAGGTGGGGAAAAAACACTTAACAGAAAAAAAAAAAAAAAAAAAAAAAAAAAGAGTCTCTAGCACAGAGCTGAGGGCCCCTGTCCCCTTTCTTTCTGCCTGGAACACACACACTTCACCTGCAGGCACTTACAACTAGGAAGGCAAAATGCTAGGGAGGGAAGAGTAATAAGGCAGGAGTGTCTCTGGGCAGTAACCTTCCAGGCCCTGTGTTCTTGTTTAAAAAAAAAAAAAGCCCAAGTGGTTTCAGCTACAATTAGACATGCTTTCTGTTCAGAGCCAATCCTCGCTGGGATATCCCCAAATTCTTTTCTTCTCAAGTGGTTTCACATCCTGGTAATGACACCCTCATCCCACCAGTGGCACCAGCAGGATTCTGAGAATAATCTTAAAACTTTCTAATCCAGTCCTATTTGCTTCTCATTCTATTTCTACTTTCTTCTCTACCTTTTCCATTTTTATCTACATTACTTCATTCATGCCCTCCTTCCTTACATTTCTAAAATGTCACCAAACTCTGCTCCCCACCACCAATTCGCTAATCTTCCTGCATGCACAAACCTCCACAGAGAAGTTTTTCACACACCTTGAAGTCTTGGCTCCCAGGTTGTTTCATAAGAGCATTTACAATATGAGGGTCCAATGATGGCTAAAAAACATGTGCAAAGCACACATTGCAACATAAAAGAACAAATAAATAGGTCCGGCACAGTGGCTCACAGCTGTAATGCTAGCACTTTGGGAGGCTGAGGTAGGAGAATTGCTTCTGAGCAGGAGTTCAAGACCACGCTGGTTTTAAAATTAGCAGGGTATAGTGGTGAGTGCCTGCTGGTCCCAGCTATTCGGGAGACTAAGGCAGGAAGATTGCTTGAGCCCAGGAGTTCAAAGCTGCACTGAGCTATGACCATGCCACTCTCTCCAGCCTGGGTGACAAGACCTTATTTCTTTAAAGAAAAAAAAAAAAAAAAAAAAAAAGATGAAAAACAAAGTAAAACAACAAGATAACAATTTGTGTTCATAAGCTATACAAAGAAGTCTAATAAACTCTCCATAAAGCACAGTAAACACTATATAAATTTTTGTTAATAAAGGAAGCCGACTTTATGAAGACATATTTAATATAACATTCAAGATTAGCAAGCCTGCAGTGAGTTTGCTATTCTTCCAAACTATTCATAGTAGTATATACATTAGCACGCTCATTTTAGAGAAGTATTCAGTATATATTAAAAGTATATTTATACACACACATAAATCAGCACATTCATTTTAGAATTATTCAATATATACAATATTAAAAAAACTCAAAATATGTATACTCTTTCAACTCATTATTCCTAGTCTAGAAATATTCTGAAATCCACCCTTCTTCTCCCTATAAGGTATAGCAGGTGATCATGATGGCATAAATGTTAATTATATGTATATAGGAAGAAAGAATATATCATCATTAAAAATATTAACAAAAATTTTTGATAAGAAAATATTCAGGATGTAATGCTAAGGAGGGGAACATGATATAAAATTGTGTCTATGGCATCATTAATGGGGGGAAACAGAGATGCAAACCATAATGATAAGGATGAATTACTCAGAACTAATTGTTACCTGAGGTCAGATGAGAAGTGCTTTCCCTTCTATTTCTTTTTATTAACATGTTTCCCTATTTTTCCAAATACTTTATAACAAGCATATGTGATTTTTATATTCAGGAAAATTATGACAATCCTAGAGATTTATGAATAATAAATTAAAAAGTAAAAACTATAAAAGCAAAACAAAATTTGAGGTTGAGATATTTATTAAATTATGATAACTTTCATAATGAGATTTAATGTTACTTTGGGGAGGGGAGCAGGAAGCTCCAAGTACATGGGTCGTGAGAAAAATCATTTACAGTCAAGATCAATAACCTTCTTAGCACTTAACCAGACTCTATTAAAGTTTGTGAAAATTCACAATTCCAATTATGAGGTCCTGACATCTTAAAATTTTCTACTCAATTTCCCAAACGATCCTGAACAAAGTCACTGCTGAAGATGAAAATACTCAAATCACCTCACGTCCAGCTTTAGCCATATGTAGTAGTGCTTTCGGGGCACGTGATTTGTCCTGTAATACACGCAGCTATTTCTGAATTCAGTGCAGTCTAATAAAAGTTTTAAATAAGACCTTCTACACTAGGATCAAAATAGTTCTTATTTTGCAAGAAAAAAGAAAGACACTTTGAGAAACACCTTAAATAAAAATCCAAACATTTGGAGGCACAGAAACCCAAGAAGTTCAAATTCAAAGACCATCAAACTGTATGACCTGTCAGATTGTTTACGTTCTCTGAACAAATAAAGAAATGGAAAAAGATGAGCTCAGACTTCTAAGACTTAAACATGTCATTTAATCCTACCCATTTCTTTTACACGTGTGTTTTATCACTTGCTTTTTAACCTTCATCCTCTGAGGAACATCCTCTCACAACCTGATAAGCACTAATATTTCAGTATTGTGCATAAGTGACATTTTAAACTAATTTAAACTATTTTTTCATAATAATATGGAGACTATACTGCTATGTGGACACGAAATATGTGATTCTAAAATAAATGAAAACATCAGGGTCTTTGTGGGATCACTGGTACAAGAAAAAAGTAAAAAGTGTCATATTTAGGCACATATGCTGAATAAAGCTGTCTTTAATGAAAACAGAAGAAACTGCTTTCTAAATGTTAAAATGTTCTCATTGTCACGCATTTGGCCCTCAGGGGGAAAAATACACAGATCGTACTACCTTCTGAAAGCATTACATATTGATATGGTCAGGGAACAGGGCCTGAGGGCCACGCACATAAAAAGAATCAGGCGACTTCTGCCAAAAGTTTCTAATGGAATTCAAGTCTCCCAACCTTAGCACATACCTCAGAAGCTGTTTTTCAGAACATACTCCTGATTTCCTCCCTATCCTTTCCTCATTGTTTTACTCCTAAAATGGCTTTACATTTTCAATTTGATTGGATTTTGGTTAAATAAAAATGTACACTAATTTACAATTTTTAAAAAATCCCCTGGGGTGGCACCTGTGGTTCAAAGGAGTAGGGCACTGGCCCCATATGCTGGAGGTGGTAGGTTCAAACCCAGCCCCGGCCAAAAAAAAAAAATTCTCTGAACCCTTATAAATGATTGACTGAACATGGAGCCTTATTTTGAAATAGCTGGATGATTAATTAGATGAGAGCCTCTTAATTTTTATTCTTATCTTAATGTAAACAATGTTTGGTTAATGCCTCTAGGCAAAAACCTACTTCAACAAGTTTCTGTTGAAATGCCTTTCTCCAGCCAGATGTTTATTTCATGATTCAAGGTCATTTTGGAATCTATAGGCCTTATTCCAGGCACAACTACATTAATATACGAGGAAGACAAAGATAAAACTATTAAGTTGCACTTAAAATGAAAACAGAAGAAAATAGGGAATATTTTAATTATATATATAATGTGAATATATTACTATAGCTTTCCCTTCTTATCTACAGGGAACTTGTTCCAGGACCTTCTCAGATACCCAAATCCATGGATGCTTAAGTCCCTCCTATAAAATGTATTTACATCTAACAACTTCCCACATACTAGTTTAAATCTTATCCAGATTATTTATAATACCTAATACATCATAAATATTATGTAAACAGTTTTCATACTGTATTGTTTTTATTTGTATTATTTTTATTGTTGTATTTTCATTATTATTGAGTTCTCTTCCCAAATATTTTCAATCATAGGTTAGTTGAATCCAAGGATATGGGGAACCTTATCTTTAGATATAAAAGGTGAACTCTACTATGTTCTTTGATTCTCCAAAGCAAACTTTATATTTCTCTGTACCCTAAAGTAAAACCAAAAAGTAGGTAGAAGCACAAATTCGTTAACAAGGATCTTAGGAGTATGATTAGAAAATTCATGCAAATAGGGCATTCTGGGGTTTATAAGTGTGTTAATGATAGGATTTCAAGGAGTTCTCTCACCCTGAAGAAAAGGAAAGCCCACTCTTTATCTTTCAGCTCTTCCCATTCCAAATTCACAACAATAAGAGAATATCTAAGAGTTTAAGGACATACTCCTATCTTTGTCATCAATACCCACCTAGCACAATGACTTTTTTTAAAGCTAAAAGGATAACTGCAACATTTTAGAAACTTCCAAGGATGAAGACAAGAACAGTACATTTGAAAAAGGAAAAACGGGTCATCTATGAATGAATGAATACCAAAACTTAGTTATTCTTCCTATCTGTAACTTTATACCTGTTGTCCAAATACTACCTAGTTCCCCTGTCCCATCACCTCCACACTACTTAGCTTTTGGTAACAACTATTCTACTTTCTACTTCTAGATCATCAACATTTTAGATCACACCTGAGTGATATGATACAGTATTTGTCATCGTGTACATGGGATTTTTGACTTAACGTAATATCTTGGGTTCATCCATGTTATTGCAAACGGCAGGATTTCATTCTTTTAAGACTAACTAGTATTCCATTGTATGTATGTACCACATTGTATGCATTCATCCTCTGACTGACGTAGGTTGACTCCCTATTTTGGTTATTGTGAATAGTGCTGAAATAAAAATGGGAGTGCAAATATTTCTTCAACCTCCTGATTTCATTTCCTTTGAATAAATACTCAACGGTGGGACTGCTGGATCATGTAATAGTTCTCGTTTTAGTTTGTTGAGAAATTTCCATACTGTTGTCCATACGACTGTTCTGATTTACATTTTCAGAGTTCACTTTCTCCACTTTTTTTTTTTTTTGGCATCACTTGTTATACTTTGTCATTTTGATAAGAGTGATTCTAACAGTAATTAAATGATATCTCACTGCAGTTTTGATTTATATTTCTCTGATGATTAGTGACATCAGACGTTTTTTCATATGCCTGTTAGCCATTTGTAAATCATCTTTTGAGAAATGTCTGCTCAGAACTTTTGCCCAATTTAAAACTTGATTATTTGTTTTTGCTATTGAGTTGAGTTCTTTATATATCCTGAATATTAACAGTCAGATGCATACATAGCAAATATTTTCTTCCTCTTTTGAGGTGACAAATATGCTAATTATCCTGATTGGATCATTAAAAATTTATCAAAATATCACAATGTACCCAGTAAATATGTACAATGACGTATCAATTAGAAACAAAATAAAACTTATTAAAAAAGAATGAAACCAGATTTTAAACTTTTCATTAGGAACACTAGAATCCAGAAGATAGTAATGCCTTGAGTTTTCTGAGCGAGAATGATTTCAACTCAGAATTCTAAGCCCAGACAATTTTCCCATTAAATAAAGAAAATTTCAGACCTGCATGGAGTGAGAAAATTTATCACACACTCTTTCTTTCAAAGATAAAGGTATCAAAAAACAGTGGCTCCAATTCAAAAGAATTATGAAGAAATAATGAGATAACGGCAATTCTCAGCCTGCTGTCCAAACACTAGCTCAGATTAGAGCAAGCCAGGAAGCAGCTATGGGAAGGACATACCTGGGGAGAAAAGCAACAATAGAAAGATTAAGGTCACCCTTTGAAATAGAGATTCTTAAACCTAAACAGGTACAACACCTCCTCCTGGATATCTACCCCGCCCCCACCTGTCCTCTAAACTCTTTCTCCTAGTCTCTACCCTGCTCTGTGCGTGGGAGGCTAATGAACTGTAACAACCAGGCATTTTTGTTTTTCAAATTCTCTTTGGGTTTCCCTTTGGTAAAGTGCAAGCGCAAAATCAGAGAAGAGAAAGATGATGGAGGATTTATTACCTTGGCTTCTATCCTGCCACACAGGGTTAGAGAGTGATGAAACTCTTGGCTGCAGACCACAGGTTCTTTTAAACAGCCTCTGTCCCACAGTGTTAGCTCCCCCCATCCAGTTCTAACCAGGTTCCCTTGTTTTGCCCATTTTAAGCCCAGGGGCTCTCCTACTCCCCACCCCCCACTCCCACACAGCTAATCTCCGAATGCTTCACTAACTCTCCCTGGTTCTATATATTGTGCTCCATTCTCTATAATTTGTGAATTGCCCCTTAGAGTGTCACAATTATTTTTTGCTGGGTCCTAACCAATAAGCCCCCTTTCAATTAAAAAAATAAATAAATAATAACCTTTTTTTTTTTTTGCTATCCATAAATAACATAAATATCAAGGCATAACTAGTCTAAAAAGATAAAACTAGATATGTCATATACCCAATTATACAAGGAAGAAGTCTAGGTTTAGCAGAAGTTAGGCAATATTTAACTGAATATTGTCAACACTATTTTCTTTTTTGACGTGTTTGAAATAAGGGCTTGCTAGTTTTTGTATAATTTTGTATGATATACCCATAAAATCAAAGAGAATGTGACAACTGAAAATGAAGGCTCAGACAAGCATCCGGTGTCGGTAAAACAAACATCACAAGCATCATTGCTGTTGGTGACAGTTTTCCAAGATAGTGAGCAATTCTCTGTAAAGTTCCTCACAAGAAAAATTTACTCTTCCCTCAATTTACCTGAGTGTTTTCTACATATTTACAAAAACGTGCTGGATATTAAAATTATATGTGTATACGAAAGATATTTTGCATTTTAAAATAAAGAGTTATATTCCAGGCTCCAACAGGACACTGGGATGTCATGTAGCATGAAGAACAGTTCTTCAGCCTGTATGTCAGGATTTCCATAATCCCTAGACATTTCCCACTAAATACCAGTAGCACCCTCCAATCAGTGAGAAAAAAACAAAAACATCCCCACAGACAATCTTTGAAATGTCTGCTGGGGAGTACTGCTGTCCCCACTGAGAACCAGGGTTTATAATTTATAACAACTGAAGGGGGCAATGAAAGGAGACCAAATGGGTAAAGCAGAAAATAACAAAACTACAAGAAAACCTGAATGAATAGAAATACCATCAAAGCATAGTACATGGCTGTGCAGTGAAACGTAGTAAATCTTCCTGATAATGCAGTAGTTTTCAATTTGTATAATAAAGAGATTTTAATGATGGTTACAGAGCAAAAAATAATCAACCTTGGAAGGGAATGTTCCTCACAGAAAAATGTCTGAATGCAGCTGCTGCTGGCAATTGTTTGGGACTCACTTGTGTCTGAACCAGCACTTGTGAAATTCCCTTAGTATTATCCTCAGAGTGATCATGACCGGGTGGAGCCACATGTCTCATACAACATAACTTAGGTCTCATGGCCACCTGCAGCTTCCAGGAAAGCTAGAAAAACAGCTATCTTACCTAGGGCTAGAAACACTGCAGCAAGAAAGGAGGAGGGAAAATGAATATCGGGCAGGCAATTAACGCTGTCAGCAGGAAAAAATATGTCCCTAATGTTGACGTTAAAGGAATAAGAAATAAATGGACAGGTATCATATTTAAATTGAAAGGCAAAGGGCATAATAGAGCATGGATGTAACAGACCTACCAGAACCATGTCTTAAGTTAAATAAATTAATATAAACAAATTTGTTTACACATGATAGACATTCACTCTTCTCTCATGTGCAAGTCTGAAATGAGGTAAAGGTTATTCCTCTGCAAAGCTGTGGGCATCCCAACCTTCTAACTTGCAGCTCTCCTACTGCCAACAAATAGAAACCATCGACCAAATGAGTGCTCTACCTCCTGCTACAGTGACAGTAATATTCCAGCCAGTAGAGAGACCAGGGAGAACCTGTTCTTCCCTCTCAGGGGAATTTCCTCTGCAATTCCTCATTAAGCCTGATGGTGCTAAGGGATCCGGTCCTATTTTCACATGGGAGAAATAAAGCAGGTGTTCCCCAGGGCTGTGTTCTCAACCCGCATTCTCTGTGGATGATCATGCTCAATCCCACTGCACAGGGGAAGACGAGAAGATGAGAAATGGCATTTTCAGCTGGGCAGCCATGTACCCAACTCAAAATTCTACTGCGTGTAAGAAGTGGAGAACATATCAAAAGTCTACTAGCCAAAGCCAATAATGGTAAATAACCATATTCCAAGTACAAGAATGAGGAGCCAGATGCTCATGTGAGTGAGCTAATCCCTCATAGTGAGCTAAATTCCTAAGCAAAAAGTTCTGCTATACTTCAAGTCTTATAAATAGGTGAATGAGGAAGAGTGGGGCAGCCCTCTTATTTTGATTTTTTTTTCTCTCTTTTTTTTTTTATTATAGATAAAAATATGCACCATAGATGTGGCCCAACCCATCGGCCTCCCTCCACTCAAACCTCCCCCCTCCCTTCCCCTTCCTTGGTCCGTTCCTCATAGTCTTGAGGTATATGGGTTATAGCCTTCATGTGAAAGCTATAGTTTAGCTTCATAGTAGGGCTGAGTACATTGGATACTTTTTCTTCCATTCTATCAGGTGAATTTTAAAGGTCATTGCTATTGTATAATAGCTAGAGTTGGACAGTGTTCAAAAATGTTAAATCCTCTCTTCTAACATGTATTTTTACAAAATGATAAGAAGAAATATGTATTTTGGGATACTATTTTGATACTCCTTATCAAACAGGCCTTTAATCAGCTCATTAGGATTATCAATTAAAATACATTAGTCATAATTTGGTATACCTATAAATATGTCATATTAAGGATTTAAAAGCTAAAGGAGAATTTATTCAGGTAATGTACATGTTTTAAGGTAACGGGCCAATAGATCCAATTCGATAAAGTTCATGAAGCACCGCCTTTGTACAAGTTATTTGGGGCAACAAGAAAAAATGGCCCCTGCCTGTTAACAGCTTAGTTTTAAAATCTTACGTTTAAACATTTTGTTCCGTTTATGTGAGACCAGGAGAAAGCTTGATAAAGACAAAGTCGCCATATTTGAGTAAAGCCAGAACGCTGTCATGATTTCATGAATCAAGGTCCTCAACACTAAAGCTACCAAAGCACGAACTTTTAGCAAATAAGATGAGGGGAGGAAATGTCCAGGGTCACTAAATGTACTTTTAGCTGCTTAAAACTGGGCAATGGGCCTAATTTAGACATAAAATTTTACTGAGCAATGCTTTTAAATCAGTTTTTAGTCATTGGTAGTCACTGGTGCTTTTAAATCAGTTTTCAGTCATTGGTATTTAGCTCAGCAGTGTAGAAAGTCTTCTGTGTGCCAGAAATAAGTTGGTTTTTTCCCATTCTGCTGAGGATGGGGGGAGGAGAGGAGCACATTGAGCGGACTAGTCTGCTTTTAAACAGAAGGTTGTAAGATCTTAAATCTGATCTTTGTATCCTCTAGACTTACCTGTGAGCAACTTTTCAACCCTTTAAGACCAGGAACTGCTTAGGCTTCCAGGGTTCTTTTTAACCTTAAGTCATCAGACTAGTACATATTTTATAATTCTAAAATTGCATAACAACTTATTTGTGGTGCTAAATGTGTTTTTATCATGATTTATTTATATACCAAAAGTTTAAACTTTTTTCTGAATAACTAAGCAAATATTTGTACCCTTTAGTGCATGCTAAGCTCACAGAATGAAGGGAGGAAGAGGAATAAGTTCTAAGTCCCTTCTTCCCTCCCTCCCTCCGTCTTAAAGCTTCTGAGCAAGCAGCACCCTGAGTGCCGTTTTCATCTCTGCAGGGCTGAGTCAGCGGCTCTGCTAGTTAAGGCTTCAGCCCTAGTTCTGTCAGTTCTGGTTGGCAACACAGTAACAAAAGCCAAAAGTTCTGGTGTCTAAAGGCAACAAATGGTACCTTGCAGGTACCTCAACAAAGCCTGACTTCTTCCTTTGTGAGGTGGTGGTGGCCTGGGGACAGAGAAGCTTTGGGCTCCCCCCGGAACTTTTGAGTTGAGCCTCCTGTCTCTAGTGCATGTGGAGTACTGACCACAACATTGTCCCTGTCACATCATTGAATAATTTATTTTTTCAAGTATTTTTAATTGTGGTAAAATACAGAGTAAAGCTTAACCATCGCGATCACCTTTCAGTGTCCGATTCAGTAGTATGAAGTATATTCACATTATAGTCTCATTATCTCCAGAACTCTTTTTATCTTGCAAAACTGAAACTCTATACCCATTAAATAAATAGTAACTGCCCAGTTCCCTTCCTCCCCAGCCCCAGGACCACCATTCTGCTTTCTGTTTGTATGAATTTAACTGCCCAAGGTGCCTCACATAAGTGGGATCAGACAGAATTTGTCTTTTGGGGACTGGCTTATTTAGCTTAGCAGAGTGTCCTCAAGATTCATCCATGTTGTAAAGTGTGTCAGAATTTTCTTCCTTTTTAAGGCTAAATAATACTTGTCTGGATACGCCACATTTTCTTTATCCATCCATCCCTCAGTGGACACTTGGGTTGCTTTCAACTTTGGGCTATTGTGAATAATTCTGCCATGAACGTGGGTGTACAGATCCCTTCAGATCCTGCAATGCTTTGGGTGTATAACCAGAATTGCTAGGTCATATGGTAATTACATTTTTAGTTTTTTGAAGAACTCTCCTACTGTTTTCCACAGCTGCTATAACATTTTATGTTCTTACCAGCAAAGTACAAGGGTTCCAATTTCTCCATGGTCTTGCCAAAACTTCTTTTTGTCCTTTTTCTTTTCTTTTTTTTTTTTTTTTTTTTTTTTTTTGATAGTAGCCATGCTAATGGGTGTGAGGTGGTATCTTATTGTGGTTTTGAAAAAAAATTCGCTTTTGGAGCATAAAAACCAACTACTAATAACTGTAATATTTTCACTATCTAACTTGAAGGACTAACAATATCCCATCAAGAGCCAGGGGTAGGCATTTATTTTCCCTGAAATTGTATCCATTTATACCTACATGTGCAAGAATAGTCTACAAAGAAAAAGGTTGGTCTTTACAACTGTGCCCCACCTTTGGCATTCATCTTGCTGTGAGGTTAAGTTTTCCTTTCTATTTTTAGATGAACTAACATTCTTACTAAATATAAAGTGGGCTCTTTGTTCCACATTTGCAAACACAGGCCTTGTAACTGCTGTAGAGAAAAAAAAAAAATCAATACTTCCCTAGCAGGCTGTTCTATGTGCATAATATATAACTTCAATAGCCCAAGTAGCAGGTGCCCTAAATACTTCAAAACAAGACCATATGGCTGACAATTAAGATTTGGAGAAAGTATACTAAATCTATGGTTTAAAAAGAAATCATTTAAATGAAGTTTATTTTGTTGCCATACATAGCTGAAAATTGCTTTGCTGCTTTGGTGGGAATTAAATTTTCTATGGTTGGAGAGCCTGTTCAGGTTTGCACAGATGATGTGTTCCCAAAGTGTGTTTTCAGCAAATAAGGTTATTCCCAGACATTTTTGCACAATGGCTTAAATCTAGGTGTGGCTTTTCTATGACCTTACTGTCAATAGGAAAATCAGGTTACAAAATGTAGTGTATGGGCCTCATTCGGGTTGTGATTGAAAGAAAACAATTACAAAAAATACATCTTATATCTTTTATATCAAAGGATTTTAATACAGGCTGTGTTTTAAATTAATTTAAGAAGTTGTTATCTTTGTAAGGTGTGATAAAAGCATCCCGTTTCTATATTTTAAAAAGTCCTGTCAGTTAAAGATGCTTACTGATGTGTGTACAAGCAGAATGATGTCTCAGACTTGCTTTAAAATAGTCCAGAAAAAAAAAAAAATTGGGATGTTAGGAGAAACAAAATTGGCAAAACTCTTGAGAATATTAAAGCTAGGTGATGAATCGATGGGGATTTGTTTTATTATCTTCTATAATTTTGTGCATATTTGAAAGTTTTCATAGTAAAAAATTAAAAAAAAAACCAAATTGGATTGTAAAATGTCTATAAATTGTAGAGCTTTTCTTTTTTAAAGATTCACAAATACTCAAGCAAACAGTGGTAAATAAAGTAAGCACATACTAACGTCTTCTCTAGAGAGGCCAAAGGCTGCTGGGCTCAGGAAAGATTAAAGGCTGAGAGAGTTGAGCAGCTCTGAATCTCATTCTGCCAACTCAGGCCAGGGAGAACTTTCTGGGCTGACAGGAAATTCAACTTTATTTTGTATTCTCTCTCGCTTCTTCCCTTTCCCCACATACACCGAAACACTGTGCAGAGGTTTGGTGTCTTACACAGTGTCAGGTAAGAAGAGAGGCCCTCCTGGGTACCAGTGACTGCCAGGATGGCCTTTGTCCTGGTATACATGGGCCCTTCGGTCCAGTATCTGTGACTAGACTCAGAGCCCCAGGAGGATGGTCCTGGAACAGATGAGTTCTGAGACCCACTAATCTCAGCACTTGCCAACCTTTGCCCTCATAGAAATGTCCTTCCCCATTTTCTTCGCCCCCCCCCCCCCACTTCCCAAGACGTCTTAATAAGCTTTTCAGTGGGTTTAGGCTTATAAAAATGACATTAGGGGTGACTGAGTTCAGATTGCATTTGTTCTGCCCTGACAAAAATAACAGAGGAAAGGGATTGCAGATGCTAAGCTGCTGGTTACCTGCATGAACGGTTCATATTGAGAGGAAGGGGGAATGTACAGGGAGAACTGTGAGTTGATATTTCAGTGAGTTTGTCTGTCTTGAATGTATTCGTTCTTTTAAAGGAAAATACGTAGTTAGATTAGTAAGAAAGTTGTTTCTGAGTTTCTCTTGCTTTGATGGGGAAAGCTAAGCAAGCTTTTGGGAAAGACAAAGGATTGCCTGGGTGAAAAATAAAGGTAGGAACACAGAAGGAATTGTGGGGCAGCCTCCTTCCCCACACATACTGGGAATGGATAAGTAATTTAAGGAGGGTAAGAAAGAATTAAGTTACCCTTGATGAAACCTCAAAGAAAGAGGAAAAGACTATGTGACTTGGGTGATCTAGAGCCCAAGGACTTACTCTGTTTGAGTTGGGCCTGTGGGTTGTGTCCAGAGCTGTGTTCCTAGCTAGATGCTCAAAGCTCTTTGGGCACTTTAACTCACAATGGAACTAAACCCAAGGTAAACTCAACCTGCTCCCCTCTGGGATAGAGGGATGCTCCCTGACGGGGTGAGGGAGTTGGGCCACACCCAATCTCAAGAACAAGGAACCTTCCAGGCACTCCAGGGTGCTCTGCTGTACCAGTTAGCAGGGACCAGACTGTTGCCAGCGCAGATCATGGGATCCTGGTCCCGTAGGGCACTGAGGATGCAAGGCCAGGGCAAGGACTTCTGGTTCCTACTTGAGGCAGGTATCTGAGGCAGCTCTGGGATGACAACACTGACTGTGGTTGGGAAGTTAACACAGAACTCTGTAGGTTTCTTCAGCACAGAAGGTGGTCAAGGGCACCTTATCCAGGTGGTGGAAATCCAGAGGGATTTCATGCTCATGAAGGTCTTAGCACAGAGACTCCTTGTTACCATGCTGATCTGCACCAGGTGGGCAGGATATGCATGGTCTTTAACAGAGGGAACTGGCGCTTTCCTTCTCATGAGGTGTCAGAGCTCCATGGGTTGTGTTTGACAAAGTTGAAGACCAAAACACTCAACTCAAAGAAACACATTGTCTCCAGTAGCGGGGAAGCCTTCAGGCATGTCTAGCTTTAGGCACGATTTTTAAGCATGCAAACATCAGGGCTTGCTGTTCCCTAGCTCTCCTTCATTCATGTACTGACTTTATTCTCCACTTACTCCTTTCCATTCAGTGGGAAATGGCTTCTATCAACTTCAAGCCTATTTCCTCTTTTCTAAAGGTCCTTTTAGAAAAGTCCCTCTGGACCATAGATTGTCCCCATGGGGGGGCGGGGTGAGGGGTGGGGGAAGGGAATGTCCCTGCCAAGAACCAGTACCAAGGGATAAAGCTTGGATTTTGTTTGTTTGTTTGTTTGGGAGAGTTTGCTCATTTGTTTGTTTTTAGAGATGCTATGGTCTTGCTATGTTGCCCAGACTGGTCTTAAACTTCTGGGCTCAAGCAGTCCTCCTACCTCAGCCTTTCAAGAAGCTGAGTCTACAGGTGTGTGCCACCTCACCCAATTGAAGCTGTTTTGTTGACAAGGCTCAGGTTATATCACTACTTTTGAGGCTGAGGCAGTGGGATGAAGACTCCCCAGCCCCATTCCCAACCACGTGGAGTAATGGACAAATAGTTCCCCGAAGAACAGGATTCTGACTAAATATGTGACTGCCCTCTCCCATCAGAAAAAAAAAAAAGATCCCTCTTCCTTCCCACCCCTTCAAGTTCCTGACTTATTGGCTTTCTTGCTTTTACTGTCAGATGACTTTAATAGGAACAATTGGCAGTCTTTGCCAGCTCACCTGTCTCTTTTTACTCTTTAACTCGCTATAATCAGCTTTCCACTGTATTACTCTTTTGCCAAATCAAAAGCCCTATGTTGAATCCCAGACATAGGATAGTGATTAAAGCCAGACTGCTTGGGTTCAATTCCTGGCCCCCCAATGACTGAGTGATCTGGGCAAGTTTCCTAACTTCCCAGGATTTTAGCTGCCTTCCCTGTAAGTGGGAAGTAGTTGTGGGGAATGATGAAATAATAGCTGTGAAGCCGCCCCCGGGCAGTACCTGCCATGGTAATAAGTGTTTGTGAGTGTCAGCTGTTGTTAATGAGTCCACGTTGGACACTCCTGGCCGTGGTACTTCTGGGAGCCTTCTCATGTCCTTCCACGTCACCCCACCATCTCCTTAGCTGCCTCCTCCTCTTGTCCTGGCCCTCCTACGCACAGCTTTTCCTGCTTCTCAGACTCCTCTTATGTTGGCTACATGCTCCCTGAAGTGATTTTGTGCACCCCATTTATCATTGATGATTCTGAAACAGTCCACCTGCAGCCCAGCCCCCTGCCCTGAGCCCCAGACCAGGCTTTTTGTTGCCTGCTGGATTGTCCGGTGTTAGAAATATCTCAAACATGCCCCATGCTGACCTCATTGTCTCACCTCCCATCTTAAACTGGCTCTTTCTCCTGTAAATGTGGTCTCATCTACTAGCAGGGTTTACTCTCACTCACACGCTGCCTCTTCTCCCCACTACCATGGCTGCTGCTTTGGACCAATCTTTGTCATATTTATTTGAATAACCTAACTGGCCCTCTAGCATCTGTCTCCCCAGCACAGCCCATTTTCCACACTATCCCAAAGAATGTGCCTACAAAATAAATCTGTAATAGCAACCACCACCACCTACAGTGGCACTGCCCACTTCCCCTCCCACCATTTTGGTGTACAAACCAAGCCACCCTCCTTGCCAGCACTTCCCTCAGCCACCCTGACACTCCACACGGAATTAACAGGCTTGGCAGGAATGCACATGCTATTCCCTGTGTAGGAATACCCCTACCCACATGCTAAGCCAACTTTACCTCCCAGATCTAAGCATATTTGCACCTCCGAGCAGCTTCCTCTACTGCCCAGGGTAGCACGAGTTGAACCATCTTCATTGTTTCAATTCTAGATTTGCATATCAGCAATAGCTCAGATGTTCATTGTGATCTACATATTTGCAAGTACCTCTCCTAATACAGTATCAAAAATACACTAGGCTTTCCTATCTCTCAGGTCTCACTGAATGACTAAATAGGTTAATGGGTGAATGAGTTAATGAAATGGAAATACAGAAAATAGACACATAAGATATTCAAGAAAATACATTGCATTTTTATACTTTCCAAACTCTAGTTAACTAATAATTTGTTCCTTATCAAAGCAAGTACAGAAAAGAGGTACGCACCACTTTTTCTCCATGTATTTATAATCTAAATTCATAAAGCTACAGATCATTTCTTTGACGGCTGTAATGCCTTATCAAGGACAGTTGACATGTGGAGACAGAGGATTCCACAGCCTCCTTGGGTTGTGGACTATAGTTTTTCTATATAAATATTCTTCTCCTGTGTCCATAGCATGTGCAATGTTGCAATGTTTCCACCTGGCATAAAGACATCTTTTAATTTGCTTACATTAATTTGCTTAATTTCCTAACATTTCAATTATGTGCATAACATTGAAATGATTTTATCCTGATAGTAAGGCTCATAATATGAGGATATAATACAGAATGAATGGAGTAGAATTAACCAGACAATGCCTCTTCATAATGAATATGTTAGCCTAAAGGGAAAAAAAAGACATACGTTTGGCTTTGAAAAGTTTAAGCAGCTTCACTGATTGTGTGGAAGTCATTCTGTGCCCACTTTACTCAAGCACTAACTACTGCCAGTGTTACTTTCCAGGCCTTAATTTGGAAAGCTTGTTTTTGACTCAATCCCACACCTGCTAATGTCCTGTCGCACCCAGAGTAAGGCGATTATTCAGGAATAGAGGCCACATTCTGAAGACAGCTGATGTAACTCATGGCACTTTCAGTCACAAAAAAGCAGTGAATTCACAAACATACACATGGGTTTTCCCACCTCTGATTTCATCCATCATTTTGCCCCTTTCCCAATTATTTCTTTCATATTCTTCTCTTTACTTTAAAAACCCTCTAAAGTCATTATAACTTTCAACTCTATTCCATTTTTATGGTGGATCTTCATAATGTCACTTGCACATACATTTCTGAGCTCCAGGGACACCTTAATACCTTCTGGTACAAAAAGCAAAATAGAGAAAATGATCATTTAGGTTAAGGGGTTTTTCACTCTGAAATTGGTGAGTAACTGTGAACAGTTTGTATTCAGTACAAAAAGTAACTGTGATCTGGTTTGTATTCAACCTCACTGCAAAAGATCAAAAGTAGGAAAGAATAATAAGGGAGAAATTGCCCTCTTTCATGAAGCCAGCTATCTTCTGCTCAACCTCCCATCTGGTAGGTTCTAAGTTTGTGCTCCTAGCATTGTGCGCAGCCAGCCATGATGCTGAAGGTTAGCTCTTTAGTTTATTTTTCATATCATGCAATATTCTCACCGTAGAGATAGACTCTCTTCTGTGAGACTTAACATACAAGATTAATGGACTTAACACCCACCTGCTATATGAAATACTTGTGTCCATCTCTTCTTCCATGTCCCTTTCTTCTGAATTATCAATACCATACTTTTTGGAACTTGGTAATATACCATTTTGGGTTCACTATTGTTACATTTTGGTCTTTTCAGAAAATAATAGTAATCTTTTATTGGTCCCTATTCAGATTTTTGTTTAGGCTATATATTTATTATGCAAAACAACACACAATAAAAATTATATAATACAGATGAGAACTATCTTTTTTCATGAACTAAATCACTTGTAATCGTACCACCTAAAGATAATCACTGTGGTGAACATTAGAGAATGTAACTATCTAGACTAATGTATGCTATATATATGTATGTATGTATTTTTTTAATGACAGATATTTCCATGCATATTGTATTGTACCTTGCTTTTTCATTTAATTATCTTGAAAAATGTACCTATGTTGCCCTTCGTTTTGAATGATTGCATAAAAATTCTAATGTGTGTGAAGACATGATAATAAACATAACCAATTCCTGATGATTTATTATATAATTTTAAATTGTATCTTATGGGTTATTTTCTTACTTTTTTTTTCTTGAGGAGACAACTGTAATTGAATTTCCTTGTGGCAATAGTTTTAAACAAATTTTATCATATTTTCTGAAATCTTATTAACATGAAATATATTGAAACTCAAATATTTTGGTCAATTTAGGAGAGCACAAGCTTCATTTCATCCCTGCCCTGATTGGCCCTTTCCTAGAAGTGACCTTGATACCCCAGGCAGATCTTCGGAATGTCATGATCCCTATTTTTCATGACATGATGGACTGGGAGCAGAGACGGAGTGGCAACTTTAAACAGGTAGGCAGAAGTGCTTTTCAGAGCAGTTGGAAGAATTTCAGTTCTACAGCATCTCTGAACTTCCGGATTTGACTCCAACTTGGGAAATGAACACTGGACCAAGAGACTTGGATTCTAACCTGGTCTGTCCACTCTCAGGCCATGCAGCCTTGGGTACTTCTCTCTGGCCTGTGTCCTCTGGAGCTTCTGGGGAAGCCCTAAAAAAAAATATTTCATTCCCTTTTGGCTAAAATATTCTCTGATTTCCCATGGCTATCTTTAAGAACTTGCAGAGATTTTATTTTACTCCCAGTTGGACACAACACAGAGGAATCAGAGGGTTAATGATTCTTGAACTTCTAAGCTCTCAGTGGTCTGCATGTTGTCTTTGGTGAATGGCTTAGCTTTACGCATTTGATTGGCAGTATGTTTTATTACGCTTTGCTGGAAGCATTGAGAATTAATTTAAAGAAAAAAAGCAGTGGAAATTCTTGCAAAGGAAATTCCAAGGGAATGAGCTTATCATTGCTCATTGACGTAGGTCCTAATAGTTCTGCTCCAGTTTTGTAAAGGCACACGTTTTATTACAAAAGCAGATCTCATAAGAAACCGGCTCCATTTGCCATGCCATGCCCATCAAGTTGGAGATGCCAGCCTTTACAAAGTCACTGCAGGAGCCTGTGTGCCCACAGAATTCAGCCTTCCTTCATGCTTCTCCAAAAGAAGCCTCCCTGAAGTCTTAGAATTGTCAACTGCATAAGCAATCTGATTATGTACATAGGACATTCCTGTGGCCAAAAGCATAGGCCTTTCACCTGCACAATATACATTGATTTTCAAAAAAGCTGGTAGGTGAATGAAAGACTTTAAAAATTTTTTGCTTAGAGGAGAAAACCTACTTTCCTTCCCCTCTGTCTTTATCTCTTAATTGACATTTGGTTTAAAGGAATAATTGGGCTCAATCTTTTAACAAAGTCAAATATCTTCCCCAATTCCTGGTGGTTTTAACTCTCTCTGGCCATGGGAAGCTATTTTCTGTGTCTTCTCCTGCCTCAGATACACGAGGGGATATTTTTCCCTACGTGATACTCAAGATCCAAAGGATTTACACACTGGAAAATATAAATGTTTTGACTACAGTTTTCAGGAAATATGTCCTTTCTCTCTCTTGCTGCTTATTGCTGACTTAGACTATTTCTATGGATCTGCCATCTGTACATGGATAGAACAAGTTCTCAACTTCAGCAAAGATTTAGTGCAACCTCAAACTGTTTTGAGAAAGAAAATAGATATAAAACACATCAAAGACTTAAATTAATGTATGTGGATATGTTAGTTTCCTGATGTCCTTATATATATAGTGATGTTAAAAAAGAAAAAAGAAGTAGGACTTGCCAGTTTTTATTGCACCTAAAAATGAATTCAAACGTTTGAGCTGGGCTGCAAGCATTTGTGTTTGAATCAACAAATAGATAGATGTCTTTGGCAGCAGTAAATGCTACCCAGCCAAGAGTGTGAAGTCATGTAACTCCATCTACATTAGTCCCTAGAATTCCAAAGGGATGTCTGCTATTAACCACAGCTGATAATGTCACTTTCTCAAAATTTACTGTGGCTTTCCGCCTGGCATAAAGACATCCTTTAATTTGCTTAGAAATCCTACCAGAGAAAGGAAGGAACAAGAGAGTAATATCCAGGTATGTTTCAGGTGGAAGCCAAGCTAATTGACAAACTGGATAGCCTGATGTCAGAAGGCAAAGGTGATGAAACATACCGGGAGCTCTTCAACAGTATGTGAGTAATATGTTTATCTCAAGTTGATTCTATTCAGGGGATTGGGTGTCAGTCCTGAGCCATTCTGCACCACTGTAGCTGAGAGCTACAAAGACAGCTTGGGTCTCACAGGAGTGCTTTGTCTTTGTGGAGTGTGAAATAAAGGATAATTGCCTAACTCTGGCGAATGGATCCTATTATGTTGATGATTAGATGTGTCTCCTTATTTTAATCTCTGATTAGGACAGGTCGCTTGTGTTACATAACAAGTCTCACTCTTTTCATGCCTAATAATTTTAAAACCATTGCTGCAAGATAATGATTTTAAGGAGGGTTATGAGTGGGAGAGGAAAAAAAGGGTGTGACTGTAATGTTTGTGAGCACACTGCTTTCCAAAGCAAGATATCCTTGGCTGATTTGCTGATGGGAAAATTAACCTAATTTGCTTTTGTTCTTCAACACCTGATTTAATGACTCAATACTGATTGTTCACTCAGCATTATTAATTGCTTCCTAAATGCTTCTTATTAGAATATCACAGAAACAAATCACTGTCAGTAAATTCTATGTTTTGGATCGGTATGGAAGATAGAAATCTAATAAGAGTGCTGTAAAGGGACTTTAAAGTTGTCCTTACCAAGAGAATCTGGTCACATATGAATTGCTTGTACCAAGTATTTATATGATGTGTTTATATGACCAGACAACACACATTCTTAATGCTTTAGGATTTCACTTCTGTCACTTGTTTTCTCTATTGTTTTCTATAGATCACAGTCATTTTCCTATTTATTATAAGTACAAAGTATTTCTTTTTGAAGGAAGAATTAGCTCAGTGTGATTAGAAAATACAGTTCTTTCAAAAGTACAAAATTATTCACAAAATAATACCTTTTTCTATGTCAAAATATACTTTTATTGATATTTATGCCCAAATCTTACATAAAGCAAAACATCAGTGCTTTCATACTAATGGCCAAATGCAAAATTCTGTAATTCATTTTGTGATCATTAATTTAAAACAGTAGAGATATAAACATATAGATTTGAAGAGTACTTTTGGTGACTAATAAGTTAGATAAATTTCAGCCTACCTGAAATCATATCATATTGTTGCTTTCAAGAAAATTATATTGAAAGGAAAAGCCAAGAAGGGGTGTTCAAATTTTAGGTGGTGATGGTGGGTGATAAAATACATTCTTTGTGCTGAACCTTGAACAATATCATTTTGTCCTGATACTGTAATTAAACTGGAACTTTTAGTAATTATTCACCAAGCCTTTGTTCATTCTAGTGTACAAAGTGTCTATCTTTCATGACAGCTGGAGCTGAGCAAGAATTCTGATTAAAACCTCATCCAATATAATAAATTGCTTTTGAAAACTGCTCTCATTTCAGTTACTAGTCCCTGGTTTGAACAAAGAACTAAAATGAGAAAGCACTCAGTGAAATGAATCTCTTGAGATTTGTGATTAATTATTTATAACAAATTCACAAGATTAACAAATACTCACATAGTTCTGTAGTGCCTCTTAGCTACTGTAATAAAGGCCTAATAGCATGCAATTTGGATTGCTTATGTATAAATACAACTTTGAAATGGAAGATGTACCTTGACATTGGGACCAAACCAACAATTAAAATATTAAGCCCCTATAATTAGGACTATTTTAAGGTACATGATTCATTTGGTGGAGATTTTTATTCTTTTGTTGATTTTTAGCATATTACTGGAAATGCTACCACAAATATTTATCTTTCATGCTTTTATGATCAGCATATTGGGAATAAACCAAAGCTGGCATGTTATTAAAGATTATTACTACCTGGGTTCAGAAAGGAAGTGAAAATCTAACTTTATTTCAGGAAACAATCAAATGTTTTTTTTTGGTAATCGAAATCACAGTGAATTAGGATACTCACGGTGAGTCACTGCACACATTATGAATTAGGGACCCATGCCGTTATGGTACAGATTCTCATTTGTTCTCCGTAATTCATGTCTAAAACTCCCTAAAATTCGTTCTTGAAGCTGAAAAGCTAAAAGTAGTTCACTGCTTCCTAAATTTTAGTATTTGCCAAAATCACCACCTTGGAGTCATTCCTCAGGTTTGTATAGTTAGTACCCTCCTTCCTAAGGACTCATCTTTCCCTAACTCCCAACATTGTCTTCATTGTCCCATACTACACCTTTTTGAAATAAGTGAGAGTCATTATTTTTGCTAACACTAAATTGCAGATCACAGACACCAACTCGAAACATGGTGAAGAAAGTATGAGAACTAAATTCTGCCTCCCCTGGCTCCATTTGGTTCACTCATTAAGCTTTATTTATTAAGCACCCCTCCGTGCCAGGTGCTCCTGCAGCACACAGTAGGGCTACCTACAGTCCTGGGGGCTCTAAAAGGGCCTCCAGAAGAAATCACATCCATCTCAGTTCATTCTTAGTCTTGTCCTCTGCTTTGTCCTATGTAGCTGTAAATAATTCAGTAAGACTCCAAATGATTTCAAAGTCTTCATTTTAAAGAATCACACACTTAATTACTATTTGGAGACAAAGGGTTAGCTATTCCCTGGTTAACCTGATACAAACTGGGAAGGTGAGGCTATCAGCAAGAGAGAAAGAAGAGCACCTCAGGTGTCTAGCTTAGATTAAGAGCATGCACAGACATGGGGTCACAGAGTGGTGGCCTGCTTATCATCCTGTGATGACAGAGAGGTAGATTGAGGGTTAAGTCCCCACCCAATGACACACACAATTCTTTCATAGAGTAAAAGCCCGGTGGACAATGTCATCCTTCAGGCTCCTGGTTTATCCTGCTCCCCGGCGTTAGGGAGTCCCACCGCGTAGAAGGGGGTAGCAATAAGAAACCACCATTCACTGTTATTAGACTCACCGTGTACTCAGAGTGGGCACATTGGCATTATTATAGAGCAAATGAAACTATCCAGTCTCACCCAGGTTGCCTGGAAAGACTCTTCTCCCCTCTCACTGATAGCCTCACCCTCTCAGTTTGTATCAGGTTAAGTAGGAAAAGGCAAGCTCAGAGTACAGATCCACTGGGTTCTAGACTTGCCCCTAGCATTCGGTCTTGAGTTAATCAAGGAAACAGGCTGTTCAGAGCTTTGGGTCTTCTTGCAAGAGGATTATGTAGTTCTTACTGCATCAGAAGGCTGTGCAAATTAATGAAACTCATCTCCATAAAAGAAGTTTTCGTGTATTTTTAGAATTATTACTTAACTTAAGTTCTTTGTTTTTCAGCCTCTAAAGTATATGGGGTGTGGGCTGTCACTTGGGGAAATTTCTACATCATTCTGCATTGCTTTGGCAGGCAGGCTTTCTTGTGAGCTCAATACCAGTTTGCCATTTAAGCTTGAAACCAGTGCTGTTCACAGATTTCTAAAAGAAAACTAGGGGGCCTTCCCCTAGAGGATCAGTCAGGCAAATTCCATCCCATCTATATACAATCTCCACCTTCAACCAAGAAAACAATTTAGAATAAACCAGAAGAACAAATGACCGGGAGGCAAAAGCAGCAGAGGAGGAGACAAGCCAGAATGCTGGGCGCAGGAATGGCGACAGCAAGAAAAGAGGTGGGGCGGGGGAGAGAGGAAAATTGGGAGAGAACATAGCCACAGAAAAAAAGAGAGCTTTGGCAAAACAGCTTTTCTCTTTAATGTTTATTTTTCAACGAAGTACATATATGATGTGCTTAGATTGCACTTGTAAGACATGTTTTCTTTCCATCCCATCCCCGAAGCCACGATGAAAGGGAAACAAGAATTTAGACAGAAATGATCATTAAATTCGAAGGGCTAGGGAAGTCTCCACATATTGCCAGGCTTATGTTCTTTTATCTTTGGGGGAAAGTTCAATCTTAAGCCTTTGCCAAGCCCATTGTTAATTTGCCAAGAGGCGGAAGTGAAAGTAAAGCAGATCCTAATTATCATGATTGTTGTTATTTTGTGTTTACATGAAGCTTGTGCCCCAAGGTGCTTGGCATTAGGGGAACTGTAGGAGGAGAGCTGTGGTTCAGTACTTGTCATCAATCTGCTGTAACAGCCACATAGAAAATCCTCTGTGATTAATGACAAAATGAATGAAACTGTTGAGTGAGCGCACAAATAGTACAATATGTATTGAGTGGGCAAATGTTAAGTGAAAGGGAAAAACGCAAAACGTCATACCGTCTGTACAAGGATTTTCCTGTAGCAGTTGCATTGCAGTAAAATTGCTTGGATGAAGATGCATTCCACTGAGAGGTAGGAAAACATTTTTATGTGACTAAAGCAAGCTTACTTAAAAGTAAACTTGGAGGTACTCCTGTTTTCGCTTTTCGCAGTGTTATTTGATGGGGTAAGGCACACGCCTCTCTTAGTAGAAGAGAGAAGGTAGGAAAGAAATGTCTTCGAGCTGTGAGATGCTTGTGTATTCTGATAATATGATTATGTG
Organism: Loris lydekkerianus; assembly: GCA_963574355.1. NCBI lineage: Eukaryota > Metazoa > Chordata > Mammalia > Primates > Lorisidae > Loris > Loris lydekkerianus. The sequence continues at coordinate 26,591 of CAUYPK010126188.1, forward strand.
CATGTGTTCGTATTTTATGACTTGGATAATCTGAAAATCAATTTGCTTTGTCAATGCTTCCTGGATTAGAATTCCACTATTTGGTCCCTATCCTAGGTAAGACATTGTTTGCAAATTGTGCTACTTGTGAGATGTTGCAGTGGTTGCTAAGGCATTTAAGGTACTGATGAAAGTAAAATGGTTGTCATGGTGACTGATAAAAATACATGTTGAAAATGCCCTGGGTTCTCTCTTTTCCAGTCTACTAAAGAAAATTGAGCGGGAAACATGGAGGGAGAGTGGCGTTTCATTAATTGCTACTGTAACTCGTCTAATGGAGAGGTTGTTAGATTACAGGTAAGCTGAGGCGCACAGTTCTTGGATGTGCTGTGCTCCAGTTAGAAAATCAACTAGGTGGAATAAAATCAACATTCCTCCTGAGTGGATCACTTAAAGAGAATTGATAATCAGACCATGAAACCTGGTGTGTTAAGATAATGGACTTCTAACCAGCTGGTCCGGAGTTTTTAATTTGGATGTTTTATTTTCTTTTCAATTTGGCTTGTTTTTTTGACAGTTCCTTCGAAGTTTGGTGAATTGAGAGGATTCACAGAGTCCCTGAAAGTCCTAAAAAAAAAAAAAGAAAAAGAAAAAGAAAAGAAATGTGAATTATTTTGGGAATTTAGATTAACTCATGAGAACCAGTAGATGATCCATTTTAGGGCAAAGGAAATGTAACAGAATTGTACACCTATGCTATTCTCTTGAAAAGAGCCAGGTTTTTTTTTTTTTTTTGGGGGGGGGGGGTGAAATTTACACTGTCACCTTTTGTAGATCTATTTTTTTTTTTTTTTATTCACTGTGATATCAGTGCAACCCACTTAGATGCATGGCAGTTTTGTTTTACCTTAGGAAAGAAACCTCATTGTGGTTGATGTGGAAGCTTACCTGCCACTTTAGCAGGTGTGCCGTAACACACCTTCACTGTTCTTTCTTCTTGTGCCCCCTACTCACTGAGAGGGAACACAGTCTTGACATGGAAGTGAAATTCTTAACAGAAACCATGCTCAGGAGTCTCTGACTCTCTACCTCACCAGAGGTTGTGAATCTCTGGCTGGAGCCTCTTTTCTGAACAGATTGTCTCTGGTCTCTGACTACTTTGTGTTTGGGGTTTTTTCCTCCTAAAAGAAGAAATTGCATTTGCCTCTAAGAAGAAAATTCGGAGTTCTGACTGTTGCGTTTTCTTTTTAGGGACTGCATGAAAATGGGAGAGGTAGATGGCAAAAAGATCGGCTGCACAGTTAGCCTTCTGGTTAGTAAACTGTCACCCTTTTCTCCTAACATTTGTTTTTGTTTTTTTTTTTCAGTGAAATATTATGCTTTGTTTATTTTTGATTCACAGTGTGGTGTTTTGTCGAAGGGTTTAGAAGTGTTTTTAAAAGAACATAGCTAGTTTCAGGTTGAATTAAAGCCCAGAAAATCCTCAGCCCCCAACATTGCAAAAGGCACCCTCTGCATTCCTGGCAGCTCTAATAGTAGAGCCCTGTGGGGCCCGAGAATGATGCCATTGGGTTCTCTGGTTGTGTCACTTTACCCTCTTAGGGTGTTTTGTTGATCTCCTAGGAAAAAGCACTGTGTCCCAGTGAGAGGTCTTTTTATGTCTGTAAAGCAATTTCTTTCTGTCCTTTTCCTTCCTCACAGAGTTATATTCATTCTACATTTTAATAAATATTAGTGATCTCGTCTTTGTGAAAAAATGACAGGTTTATGTTTAACACACTACTTTCCACCCTCTAGCTTCTCTGGCAAACTGAATTAATAATATGTTAAGGTATGTATTATAACTAAGATGACCATAAAATATAGACCTCAAGCAGGACATTACTGAGAGTAAAATTAAGCATGATGTAAAGATAACAGGGTAAACCAAAGGTGTCCCAAGCAAACAAAAATTTGTATAAAATGTCACATAATTAACTATTAAATAGAATGATATTCTCACCACAGAGCAAAGGTATAACCATACATTATTTTTTTTTTGTTTATAAGATTTTATTAAAATTGGCTTTATCATTAATACAGTAATGCAATAAAATAATTTGGTTTTCTCCTCTTGAACAAGGTGTTCCTGTGAAGTTTGTAAAAATAACAAAAGATTAGGTGGCGCCTGTGGCTCAAAGGAGTAGGGCGCTGGCCCCGTTTGCCAGAGGTGGTGGGTTCATTTAGATATTAATCCTTCATATTTTAATATAGGGCAAGTGAATGCTTTTGATAGTGTCCTTGAATCAGATGTGCAGGAAGAGATGAAATGCAGGAAGATGTTTCCTTTAATTGGATTTGAATACAGGAAGAATGTAGTTCTAACTTTATGAAAATCGTGGTTTCCTTTTCTTGTGCTGTGTGCACTAGATGAGCCCTGACCGTGGACTCTGAGCAATTGCCCCCTCATCCTTGTGCTCATTCTGATCATCTGACATCTTCACATACCGTCTTCTCTATTTGTCTGTACCTTGAATTTTTTTTTTTTTTTCTTTTGCCTGATACTGATTCTGTCTTTTCTTAGCTCATTGGTTTTGGCCTTTTCTATTTGTTTACTCCTCTGATCATGCCTTTTCACAGCTCGGGACTTCTGCTTTCTTGTGGCTATCTATCTGTTTTCCTGATTTTTTGCTGCATTGCTCCTCTGTGACTATATCCATCTTTACCACACCTGCCACTTCCTCCTCATTTTGAATTTAATTGTTACATGTCTACCTCTAATTTCAGTCCCTAAAAAGTGTCTTCCATCAGGCCACACCTTGTTCACGTGTTACGCACTTTCTCCCATAATTTGCATCATTTAACCCAAATAGTAACCTCCTGGCTATCTGCACAAACTCACTAGGTCATCCCATTTCCCCCTCCTTCTAGCATCATTTCGAATCTTGAACGTATCATTCCCTCCTTTCCATCTCCTACCTGTGTTTGCCCCATTTCTTGCCTGCTTTCACCATCCTCCCACCCTAGTCAAGAGCCTCAGTGTTAGTTTCTCCCACATCTCTGCTTGTATGTCAGTATTTGGAGAGAAAAGCCAAGCACACTGTAGGCTTTAAGTCTTTGGAGAGAAAAGCCAAGCACACTGTAGGCTTTAAGTATTTGCAGTTTGTCTCCTTAACCCTGGCTCTACCTCAGCTCTGGGTACAAGGTCTCAGTAATAATCTCAAAGTAAAGCCTTAAACTTTTCCCAAACTTTCCCTCTTCCATTTCTCCGTCTCTTTTCACAAATCCCTTCCATTTAGAGAGTCAGGCAAATAAGTGCAAATCCTGGGTTGCCTTACTTAGCTCGTATGAATGACGAGATCACTTCCTTAGATCAAAAAATTAGTACACTTCCTTAAGTGTGTTTACTCTGGTCTTCCAGTAGGAATGAGCCATAGACGTCACCGTAATCACTGGTGCCATAACTAATCACTGAGACAAAGAATTCATGCTGATAACTTTGCACTGACCAAAAGTAGTCCTTCTAGAGAAGTAACATGTTGAAAGCTATACTAATTTCAAACTAGCACAAGAATACATATTAAAGGGCTGAATATATCAATTTGAAGCTAATCTTTTTAGCTTCTACTCCATATGGAAAGTTCTTGATGTTTTCTAGAGGCAATATGCTTCTGTTCAACTACTCACTTCCTCTTAGAGATTTTTCTTAACTCTTTGGAAAGGTTAATTCCAGATTGTCTTCTGGAGAGCTCTGGCATCCCTTCCAAGATCAGAGTTAAGCTCTAGTGTTAAGTTGGTAGAAATGCGTAATGTTTGACATGACTAATACTAGGAAATTTAATTATTGTTTTGTTCTTTGTGTCACAAGTTTTGCCAGACATATGTGAAAGATTTTTATTTGCTGACTGGAGAGATTTTTTTTTTTCTAAAGAGAAGTATTCATTTATAGAGGAATCACTTATTTTGTTCTCAAACCTGCTTCTTACCAGGAAGCTATTAGAGCCAATCATCCTTTAATAATGTAAAACCTGCTGTGGGTTTTAGACTTATACTTGTGGCCCTGCAACTCTTGCTAATTAAAATGATTTGGGTTATACTAAGAGAGACGTGAAGAGCATTATTTGCTTAGCTTTTTAAAGAACACCAAGTTGTACAGGAGACAAGAGAAAAGGGGGAAGGATAGAAAATGTATTTAGGTTGCGTTCAACTTAATACCAGTGTCTCAAGGTTAGAAGAGTCCTCGTGTTGATAAATGGACACCTGTTAGGTAGTGGACAGAGGGTACATTTGATAAAAGATCCTTGCAAGACTTCACATGCAAGTACAATTTAAGTAGCCACATTGGCTAGTTTGGTCCATTACAAAGCCCTATCTGGCTTATCAGCATCATAAATTTTGAGGATTTTTGGCCTTTGCATCTTAGAGAAGCCTGTCACTCCTTCATGTCAACAGATTTATCTTCCCATTATTAATTTTCCCTTCATTCACACACTAAGTAGCATCATTCAAGAGAGGAACAATAAGTAATAACAGTAGTTCATTTTAACTAGTGATTTCGTACTGTACAATGATCTTCACTGAAAGTGTTGCATTTGGAGGCTCACAGCATCATGCTTATATTTGTATCTTTTGATGTACATTTGTTCCTGTGTTTACTAAGGACTAATGTACTTTTTAATGTGGTGAGAGTGTTTTTGGATACTTATAAGTGTGCCTTTAAAATGCCAACATAATATGCAGATAAGTAAACATTGAGTTTTTGTTAATTAATATTAAAATATTTAGAGAAGTTCAGAAAGATCTAGATAAGTTTTATAAATAAATATTTTCAATAAGTATGTTCCTATAATAATAATTTGAAATGAAATTTCTTATTTGTCTCTTTATGGTTTGAACATAAACTACAAACATTTAAATTCCAACCCAAGTAAGAAATGCAAAAAAAATCTTAACAATAAAGAACATTTTCATTTACCCACATTCTCATCATTTTTTCACATTAAAAGAAAACTTTTACTTTGTTTTTACTCATCCTTACCTATCTATATGCCTTAGAGGCTCTTCTTTAAACTATCTTTGAAACTTAAAATTAAAGAAACTATCCTTTGAATATCAATCAGCAAATATAATCAATGTGTTAATCTGTCATGTACTTTAACATTTTTTACTTGAACAGGCTGATTGTCCATTGACAGTAAATCTAATAAAGAGTAATAGAAAGTAGCAAAAGTGGCCAGTTCCAGTGGCTCACACCTATGATCTTAACATTCTGGGAGGCCAAGGAGGGTAGATCACCTGAGCTCAGGAGTTCAAGATCAGCCTGAGCTAGAGTGAGACCCCATCTCTAAAAATATCCAGGCATTGTGGTGGGCACCTGTAGTCCCAGCTATTCAGGAGGCTGAGACAAGAGGATCACTTGAACCTAAGAGTTTGGGGTTTCTGTGAGCTATGATGCCACAGCACTCTACCAGGGCAACAAAGTGAGACTCTGTCTCAGGGGAAAAAAATGTAGAAAGTAACAAAAAAGAACATGAACCAGTGATAATAACCCAATATTATCCAGTAATTACTAGGTGATATTTAACACAGACACCGTCAAATTTAAAATATGTCACAGAGCCTCCTTACTTCATTTTTAAAGAGAAATTTTCAGGGAAAAATGTGTTAGATCTCTTGGTTCAAGACAGAACTTTAGCAGAGTAAAAGGCAGCTATGATCATTTGTAGGCCTGACTACTGAGGAACTGTCTATACTTATGCTCTTTTTGGCAGAACTTCTATAAGACTGAACTGAACAAGGAAGAGATGTATATACGCTACATCCACAAACTCTATGACCTGCATCTCAAAGCACAGAACTTTACAGGTAATTCTGTCCTTTGGCTCAGATTGGGGAAAGTGGGCTGAACACTATATACTAAACATGGTAACTCCACTAGTTTTTATAATTAGATCTGAAGACTCAAGCATTTCTACTTTAAAATTAAAATTTATTTTTTAATTGGACGTATGTAAGTACTCCATATATCATATCATGTATATTTATATTTACATATGAAAAAATATATCATATATATGATATGATACATATGTGGGGGGGTTGACAATATTCCTTTGCATAATTTTTTAGAGGTTGCTCTTGAAATTGAAAAATACATACCTAACTTTCCACTGTCCACTTATAGTCAGGGTTTTGTCAGGTAAAATTCAAGGTAAATGTGAACACAACTATACAGATCCCATTATCCTTTCCAGTTTGTATTATAGCTGTCATATGTACTACATCTGCATTCATTGAAAGCCCCATCAGATAATGTCAAAATTTTTGCTTTCAATAATCATACCTCTTTTAAAGAATTTAAGAAGAAAAAGTAGTCTATTATTTTTATTCAGATATTTATCATTTCTGTTATTCTTCATTTCTGAAGTTCTCAGTTTCCCTTTGTTATCATTTTTATTCAGCCTGAAGAACTTGCTTTAGCATTTTTTTTAAAGCAGGTCTACTAAAAAGAATTCTCTTAGTTTTCCTTCATCTGAGGATATCTTTATTTAACCTTCATCCCTGAAAAATATGTTTGCTGGATACAGAACTATAGGTGAACAGTTCTTTTGTTTCAGTTCTTGAGAAATATGACTCTGCTGTCTTCTGGCCTCCATAATTTCTGATGAGAAATATCAGTCATTTAAATTACTCACCTGCATGCAATGTGTAACTTTCCTCTGGGTGTTTTCAGAATTTTACCTTTGGTTTTCAGAAGTCTGATTATTATATGTACAGGCATAGTTTCCTGTAAGTTTAACCTGTTTCGGTTTGCCAACCTTCTTGGATTCATAAATTTATTTCCTTTACCAAATGTAGGAAATTTCAGGCATTATTTTTTTAAATATATTTTCTGCACCTATTCTTCTCTTCTTTTGGAGAACTGCAGTGGCATGAATTTTAGTGCTTTTGGTTAACTCCTTGGTTTCTGGGTCTCTATTTTTTTTTTTTTTTCAACTTTTCTTCTTTCTATTGTTCAGATTATTTCTATTGATTCACTCAAGTTCACTAATTCTCTTCTGCTATTTTCATTCAGCTATTGAGCCTTTCCTGTGAAATTTTTGGTTTTTTTATTGTTTATTTCTAAAATTTCTATATAGTTATTTTCACTTTATAAATCTGCTTTCTTTGCAAAGACCTTCTATCCTTTCATTCATTTAAGAGCATTTAGTTTTACATTATGGAGTATGGTTATAAAAATTGCTTCATAGTCTATGTCTGAGATTCTAACATCTGTGTCATCTTGGGGTTGATATGTGTTAATTGCCTTTGCCTTCAGAGAGTTGTTTTGTTTTCCTGGTTCTTTGAATATCAAATAATTTTGGATTATATCCTGGAACTTTTGAATATTATGTTATGAGACTCTAGATTCTGTTAAAATCTTCTGCAGAGTGTTACCTTTTCTCATTTTAACAGCTAACCAAGTTAGGTTCCAACTTCAAGTCCTGAGCCACCTTCTGAAGGTTGTGATTCTAATGCCGGTTTAGTTTTCAAAGCCCTTGCACTACTGTTCTGGTCTTTCCTGCATATGTGCCACCCAAGGGGAGGTCTGCGACCTGGGCAGTCATCTATACCACAGTTCATTTCTCAAAGTCTTGGTTACATTAATCATGGTCCATTCTACACCTGTGTACCTTGGACATGAGCCAAGGACATCATACACAGAATTAAAACATCCCTTTTTGTGAGTGTCCACCTCTCTGTGATCCTCCCTATTCTTCCCATTTCCCAGAGACTCCCCTTCTTAGCACTCTGACTATAAAGCCAAGGCTTGACCCTCTTCACATCATGATGCACTCCCTACAGTTGGTCTCCCTGTGGACAAAACAGCAAAAGGAAAGAGCCTATGGAAGCCACTGCTGACACTACCATTGCCCCCTCTGCCACCACTTCAGTTTGTAGCTTTGTTCCTGGGACTTACTTAGAATGAGGCCAGAGGGGTCTAAAAAAGCTATCTGCCACAGGGGGTTCTCTTCCCAATACTCCATCTGCAGGAGCTGTCTGTTCCCATTTACAGTTCCAGAAGATAGGGAAGTCTAAGCTAAGAGATACGCAAGGCAAAAAAATAAAAACAGAGAACTCAACACTATGTGGTCACTATTTGAACTCTGGTTTTCTTCCTCAGTCCACCTGCTCTTATTTACTTTTTGAAATTCTCCAATAGTTGCATTATATATTCTGTGCAGGATATTCTGTTATAATCAATGGGAACATGCTTATGCCATCTTAACTAGAAGCAGAACCCTTTGATTAAATTTAGGAGCTACAGATCTTGGCCTTTTGCCACACTGTCCTTCCAAGGAACTCCTGAATCATGCACAAGCTTTATTATTATTATGATTATTATTGACACTTTGACACCCTTGGTAGAATGTGTGGCATCATAGCTTCACAGCAACCTCAAACTCTTGGGCTCTAGTGATCCTCTTGCCTTAGCTTCCCAAGTTTTGCCTCAGCTTCCTGAATAGCTGGGACTATAGGCACCTGCCACAATACCTGGCTATTTTTAGAGACAAGGTCTCACTCTTGCTCAGGCTGGTCTTGAATTTCTAAGCTCGAGCAATCCACACACCTGGGCCTTTCAGAGTGCTAGGATTCAGGCCTTAGCCACCCTACCCAGCCACCATGCCCAAGCTTTAAAAGCATAAAGGAACCTTTTTTGGAAGGGTGCTGTGTTCTCCAAATTTAAACCTGCCTCTAACTATGGTTCCACTATCTCAATCAACAGCATCATTGTTTACCCAGTCTGGAGAACTCTGTATAATCTTTGACTCTTCTTTCTTAACACATTGACTGCCACATTAGGAAAAAAATCTGTTTCTCTGAGGCCATTGTGTTTTATTAGATCAAGAGATGTGTGAGATAGATAGATAGATAGATAGATAGATAGATAGACTATGCTTCATGCAGCTCCTGGCTCAAAACTAGCAGGTGTTAAATATAACTTATATGGCAGTTAATATGTTAGCCTCCTTCAAGTAATCATTCATGAAGTTCTGTTGACTCTGTTTTCTAAAAGTCTCTCAAAACCATTTCCTTTTCCTTGTTCCTACTTGCACTGCTTCAGTTAGGCTTTCATCATCTCCTACCTGGACTGCCTCTTATCACCAAAGTTATTCTCTAGAACAGGAGTCAGCTAACTGTAACCTTCAGGCTAGTGCCCTGATCTTGTAAAGGAAGGGGGTTTTTCTGTTTTGTTTTTGAGACAGAGTCTCACTCAGTTGTCGGGGTTGACTACCATGGTGTCATAGCTCACAGCAACCTCAAACTCTCAAGCTCAAGTGGTCCTCTTGCCTCAGCCTCCTGTGTAGCTGGGACTCCAGGAGCCCACCACTATACCCCGCTATTTTTTTAAAGATGAGGTGTCACTCTTACTAAGGCTGATCTCAAACTCCTGAGCTCAAACAATTCACCCACCTCAGCCTCCCAGAGTGCTCGGATTACAGGCATGAGCCTCTGCAGCTGGCCCCTGTAAAGGAGGTTTCATTAGGACTCATCCACACCCACTTATTTACATATTATCTATAGCTGCTTTTGCACCACAGTGGCAGAATTGAGCAGCTGAGATGAAGACCACTGCCTAAATTATTTAAAGTCTGGTTCTTTAAGAGAAAGTTGGCTAGCTAACCCCTTCTCTAGGTAAAACTATTGTTGATTTATATGTTCTACAAAATAAATTTCACATTCTTTATTCAAAGTCTGTCATAAGTAAAACCAATTCAGCTTCATCTTACCACTTGAACCATGTACCTTTTTTTCGTCTTTCAAGATCAACTCCTTCACCTCCATGAAGTCTTCCCCTTCCTGAAGTTCTTCCTTTCACCAATTTCATGCCCCACCACCCTTCTCCCATAGGCTGAGTTGATTTTTTTCAACTCTTTTTGCCTCATTGCATTTTTTTCCAGATTTTCATTGAAGCACTTATCATATTATTTTGATTAATAGTTCCATATTGTATGAGATTATATATTTTATATATTTACATCTATCCATGTGTGTACATGTATAAGATAGATAGGTAGTAGATAGATAGATATATTCAGCGATAGGGTGTGTTCCTTAAGGACGAAGATGTCTTCCTATCTTTAGTCTTCTTAGTTTTTAGAATAAGTGCCTAGCAATGAGATTTTAATAAATACATCACTAATCCATGCACCCATCAATTAAATTTTAACACTCAGCATGTTCTTTAATACTGGGAATTCCTGAATCAGTAAGAAAACAATCAAGTAGACTTGTTTTTTTAATTTTAAAGTCCATAAAAAAAGAAATAAGAGAGAGATGTGAGAACAAGCTATTCCAAATATGTAACACATGTTTTGGTTCTCTGAAAGAAAGTTCAAATTTGTCTAATTATAATTCAGAAGTAGATAAAACTCTTTGTTTATTCAACTTGCACTTTTTATAGTCCCCAAAGTCATAAGAAATAAGTCATAAAATGTTTCCCCTGTAACATTTTATCCTTCCCTCTTCCATCCTCATTCTTGTGTGTCCTTGGAGAAAGTGAAATTGATGGAAAACTTTTTCTAGGATTCTGTTTAAATGGTTTACCCTTTTCCAGCCTTTTGTGACAGTACCCTCCATTCCTAATTTACCTCCACTCTTCTCCTGTGCTTTTCTTTTTACGTATTTCGTGTCCTTACTGTGTACTTCTGACAGTGGTGGAATGACATAGCCTTTGTCTAATTATGTGGTAATGCCTTTTGTTCCAAATTATAAACACTTCTGAAAAGATGATTGGAAATTTTGGATGTGATTCATTCTTCCCTCTTCAATATATATCTTCTTGTACAGATGCAGAGAATAAACATGCAACTTATCTCACAAAAACAGTTAACAATTTGTGAATTTGTTCAAAATCAGCTTCCTTGGTGTGTTATGTTATTCATGCCTCAAAAGTGTTTGTTTTATTATGAGAAATATCCTATATCTTCCTCTACATATAAAGTTTATCTCAGATACATATTGTCATTCCTAAATCAAATACTGAAATAGGCGAGATTTGTCTTTACACCTTTCTTACGCCATCATTGAGTCATTTGTCAGCTTCCTCTGATAACTTGCCAATGCCTCCCAGTTTTCCCAGGCTTTCCTGGGGCAGCTTACCCACATTGGACATTCCAACCATCTCTAGACTTCCCACAAACTTGACTGGGAAAGTATTTGTGGATTGGAAACCTTTATTGGAGCTTTCTTTTCCTTTTTTTTTTTTTAATTGCAGAAAAAATATGCATAGCATAAAATTTACCATCTTACCATTTTTAAGTATATCATTCAATGGCATTAAATACATTCACACTGTTGTACAATCATGACCAATCCATCTCTAGAACTTTATTTTAGTTTTTCCAGACTAAAACTTCATACCCATCAAACACTAAGTCCTCATTCCCTCTGTCCCTGATAACCACCATTCTAACTTCTCACTCTGTGAATTTGACCTTCATTGCCCTTTCCGTCACACCATATGGGCAGCTGGGAAGGGCACCCCTTAGTCCTTCTAATCCTGCAAATTGTCTGTTAGTCTCTAGGGTATTTTCTGAGTTCTCACATGCTAAGAGAAATGCAGAAGAAATTTGAGAGACAAAGAAAAAAACTCTTGAGCTCAGTCATTAAGAGAAAGTAGGAGTTACTCAAGAGTTAAAGGGAGGAGAGGCTCGAAGGAAATTCCTGTGAGGGCCCTTAGGGGGGAATTGGTGTGAAATGTGAAGGGAACCTCAGCTTGCTGAGATGACAGGAGTGGAATGTGGCAAAGGGAATGATGATATACATGTGGTTTTCTTAATGCTTAGCATTTGCTGTAAGGATGTGTGGGGAATTAAACATCAGGAAGTCATCTCAGGGTATTTCAGAGAAAATGAAATGACTATTCAAAATACAGCACAGAACTGAGGATCTGGTTATTATAATTCCTGTACTGTTGGAGCCGTCCTGCATGGCTAGCTGTGTTACCAGGATTCAGCTCTGTTCCTGTATCCACCAGTTAACTGACATCCTTTAGTGTGGGTTGTCTCTATCCATCTGAGTCATCCCCACAAGAACAAGGCCAGCTAGTGCCCATGCAGCAAGGCATTCTGTCCCTGCTAGGAAGCTTCCTTTTGTCCAGCTTCCTCTGGGCCAGAAGGCATTCCTGGAACGTGGGTGTTAGAGTCCAACTGTGGAGGCTGGAGGCTTAGCAGCTACTGAGGCTTCTTAAAGGAGACAGGGATGGGTTTCTTCTTGCCTGTGCTATGTGAAAGGACAGTGGGAAAATGTGGATAGAGAGGTTGGTAAGGACCAGATCAGGACCAGCCTCCTCTGTCACTTTAGGAAGCCTAAATTTATTGTGTTAGCTACTGAGAGTTGACTGGTTTTAATCAGGGGAGCAACATGATCATTTGCATTGACAGAAGATCAGATTGGTGCTGTGCAAACTAGATGAAGGGGATAACAGACTGCTGGTGGGCTAAGAAAGCTTTTGCAACAGTAATTGAACCCAGAGATTAGATGAGCTCACCAAAGGTAATTGAAGAGAAAAAGAGCCAGAGCCCATCCCTCATGGGACTTCTACACTAAGGAGGCAAGAGAAGAGTGATAGAGACCCTGGCCTTTCTTATCAGAACTACCTTTTATACATGGAGGTGGCCAAATAATAGTATCTGAACTTAGCACTTTACTTTAGGGCTTTATATGTAATTACCCTTAAGCTAAATGAATGAAGAAAAAGAATTACTATTTATTAATACCATCTTGAAAGCTGCTGTTATATCTTTTGAGAGACATAATGGGGTGGCGGTTAAGTGGAATTAATAATATAAGTGTTTGTCCATTTTATTCAGTTTAGTAAATGAGTTGGCTGTTCCAATGAGGAGGGAAAAATGATTGTAGTCCTTCATCAATGATAGTGAATTCTGTCTGGTTCCTATTCTTGATCTGTTTGGCTATATTTATGGTTTAGGAAAAGAAGAGAACTACAGAATAGCAAAATATATCACCTATTTGTCAGCTATGCTTAAAAAGACAGGTCACCTTTTCTACTTATCTGTATATGGAAAATCCAACCATACCAAGCACGTAATGATTTCAGTAGTTTTCACTGAAGGTTTATGGGGTCAGCCATGGGAGTCATGTCATAGAGCCCACAACAGCTTTTTTCTCTCTCACACTGATACACACAACGCACACACACTCCTCACCCAGCACAGCTACCCTCTCCAACCCCTACTTCTGTTACTGGATTTTTTCTTTTTTATTGTCTTCACTCAGCTCCTCTTGGCTTTTCTGACCCTTCTAAATTCTGCCTGGCCTCTGGCCTGTCCTCCTCCAACATCACCTTCCATTTTTCAGCCGTTTAGTTTCCAGAAGAATTTATTTGCCATTTTTTGTTTCCTGAGCACACCCCTTTGAAGGCACTCATAGTCCCCAGGGGATTTACTAACTGAACTTCCCCAGCAAAACAAAGGCATGTCTCCCCTCCATCTTTGAACCAGCTATAAGATATCCTTGGATATTCTTATTATACCATGATGTACAGACATTGTAAGGAAAACTAAAATAAAAAAAAAAAAAAAAAAAAGACCAAGAGAGAGAGAAAATACAAGGAACCCAAAGATTCATCATCCAGGGGAAGCCATCCTTCATTAACCCACTGCTGCATGTATTCTAGACAATTTTCTCCTTTCCCATGAAATTTGGAAAATAGCATTTTCTCCAATTTGTTTCAAAGTGACCCCATTTGAAGGAGTGTGTAGACTGGGGTCCTGTCTTAATCCTGACCTTCCCTCTTGCCCCATTTGAAGGGCAGTGTGGTCTGGGGACCTGTCTTAATCGTTGTCTTCCCTCTTGATTCTCAGAGGCTGCATACACCCTCCTCCTGTATGACGAGCTTCTGGAATGGTCAGATCGGCCCCTCAGGGAGTTCCTGACCTACCCCATGCAGACAGAGTGGCAGCGCAAGGAGCACCTGCACCTCACTATCATCCAGAACTTTGACAGAGGCAAAGTAAGTCAGGCCCGGTCTCTGCCAAGTAGATTGTGTTAGTGTCCATTTCTGTTTTATTTCTAGTTTACTAAAGCCTACTTCCCCAAACAGGGATCCTCACATTTTAATGTGCATGAGAAATACCTAAAATCTTGTTGAAATGCAGATTCCCAGGCCCTTCCTGGGAGATATCTTGGCATTCCTCTTTTAACAAGAGCTCCAGAAGACTCCAAAGTGCACGAATGTGGCATTATGCTTTGATAAACACTGATCTAGACATTTTGACACTCTAGTGACTTTGTCTTTTAGGACTGCTGTAACAAAATACCATAGACTAGGTAGCTTATAAACAACGTAAATTTATTTCTCACAATTCTGGAGTCTGAGAAGTCCAAGATCAAACCTTGATAGATTTACTGTCTGCCAGGGTCCCACCCTGGGGGCAGGGTCCTTTAAGACCTGTGGAGCTGGCTACAGTCAGTCAACTGAAGAAAAGTAAAGTTAGAAGCTGTGAGAGACAAAGAGACAGGACACACAACATAGAATTTTCAAAGGTGGGAAACACAGAGGGTCATCACCCCTTTGTGCTATACAAATGGCCCCAAGTGTTTATTCCACTCAGCTTTTATTGAAGGTTATTTTTTCATTAACCCAGAGGGTAAGCTGAGGAAGGGAATAAAAACCTCACCAGTTTCTCTGAGTAAGCATGTCAGCTCCTATTGTATCTATAATCATTAACTTTAAGGGTCTGAGCAGCCTTGAAAAATCTGAAACCTGAGCCTTGTGTGGGGGTAGCACCCTGTCTGGGGTCACACACACAGATTCCTCACGGGGATTTAATCCCCACTAGTTCACTGTGGAGTTAAATGCCACTGGCAGCATCAGGCTCGTCTGAAGAATCAGTGGGACAGAATTTTCTTCTGTTCTCTACCCAGAGGGTCTTCCTCTGCGGTAAGGGATATAAACTCTCTTACCCATATTTCAGGCCTCAGGCTGTTCCTTTGATCTCTGCCCTGGCCAAATACAAATATCCACAATGAGTATTTGCTTTGGCTGTTGACTGAGCAGGAAACAGCCTAGTTAATGTTTCTTGGTAGGCCTTGCACGCAGCTTCCTCTGTAGCCATTGTTTCTTCAGAGTGTTCACAGACCCAGTAGGGGTGGTTGTAAGCTGTATCCCTTACAGACCAAGCTTCTAGGAAAAGCAAGAACTACTCAGATAAGGAATTTAGTGGCTGATTTAAAAGTAAACTAGCTAACCTATTTTTATTCCACCTGGCTCAGCTTATTTCCCTGTTTTTCTATTTTCTGGGGGTATTTTCCCTTGCCAAAAATAAGGTCTTTGGTCCCCATTCTGCCTGCACTGTCTGATGAAGTCACATTTCCTCATACATGATACCTTCCTGCTGTGTCCCCATGTGGAGGAAGGAGGTAGCTAACTCTCCCGGCCTCTTTGCAAGGGCACTAATGCCAGTCAGGAGGGCTGTACCTTTAATACCTAATTACCTCCAAAGACCTCACTTTGTAAGATATCACTTTGTAATATCATCATCTTCGGAGTTAGGATTTCAACATATGAAATTGGAAGGGACACAGACATTCACACCATAGCACCTAGGTATTTTATTCTCTGAAAAGCCATTATCACCCCCTCATCTACTTCCCAAATTGGCATGCATTCTGCCTCATCCCATTTTTTTTCCAAGATAAAATAAATGAAACTGATTGTTTTTAAAGGATTTTCTGGCATCTCATCTACTTAGAGTGTAGATGGCCTAGTAATGCAATTCGGTAGCTCACATCACTCCACTTCCTTTCCCTCTTCAATGGCTTAGTTGTCATTTAAGAAATTTGCAAATCTGTGACTCTGACAAGCATTATTTATTTGATTTGAACACCTGGATGCTTTGGTGGCACGTGTCTTAGATTTAAATACATCTTCAAAATTGAGAACATTAAACAAAAAATTAACGTACTACCAGGGGCTGACATTCTCTTACAAAATGTAATTGGGTGTGTCTAAAAATTTGATGCAAGGAAATAGCTTTTTTATATTCCCCTTTATTATTTATCTAACTGTACTGACTTATTATTACCTTAATAATGAAAGAAATGTCTTTATGCCCTCCTGCTGTGAAGTTTTCACCTGGAGGATGAGCTGTTAGAAAATCTCTGGCTGCATATTAATACACAAGGTGGCCATAAAGTTACAACTATTTAAATTGCACATGAACTGTATGGCCACCCTGTATTAGCCCATTCCCAGGAGTTTGGGCTAGGTCAGGAATTGCAAACTATGGTCCACAGATCAAATGGCTCACCACTTGTTTCTGTATAGCCCAGAAGCCACAACTCTCTTTTAAATTTTCAAATGGTTAGAAGAAATCAATAATAATAATAATATGTGAAAGTTACATAAAATTCATAACATTTCAGTGTCCCTAGTTAAATTCTTACTAGAGCACAGCCATACTCATTTGCATCTATAAGAGGAGGAACCTGCAGCCTCAGGGCGGCATGTGGCCCTCCAGCTCCAGATCCCTGAGAGCAGGCTCTTGACTGAATCCACCCTTCACAGAGCAAATCCCTATATTAAAAGGATTTGATCTGTAAAATTTGAATTTAGTCAAAAGGCCATACTCAAGATCCAGAAGGCCATGTGTCCCCCCACCCCCAACACCTGTGCTACATCAAAGAATTTTTGCGTTTCTGCTGAGAGTAACCAGCTGGGTTAGACCACTCACCATTCATAAGTACAACTTAGCCAAGCAAGGAATCCAGGGTTCCAGTCATGGATAATTGGGCCTTATAGGTCAGTGAGTAATTCCCTCTTCAGCACTAAGAGCCTATTTATATCCATCCACTTGGCTATGTGGATCTATACTTATTTCAAGATGTTGATTCTGGAATGACACTAGAAAATATTATTTCTGCACTGTATATTAATGATTGCTGTGGTGGGTTATCCTTTCCAACTTTTAAAGATTTTTTATAAGTTATGTCTTTATTGCATGGTATTTTCCAGCTTAAAATTCCAGCAATATGATTAAAAGTATATAATAAAGATTAAGGAGTTAGGCTTGATAATATAAAAGCACTCAAATCTTGACCTTTGGGTAGAGGTAAAGAAATGTTGTGGGATAGTTACATTTATATTATTCATCTGTCCACAGTGCTGGGAAAATGGCATTATCCTGTGCCGGAAGATTGCAGAGCAATATGAGAGTTATTACGACTACAGAAACCTTAGCAAGATGAGGGTAAGGTTTCGGGATGCATTTTAATCAGGTGACGGCCTCCCTTTTTGATTACCTTTCCAGTGTGGTTCTATGAAATTAACTTTGTATGCACCCTGATAGGTCTTACAGAAGTCTTTTTTTTTTTAAGATAAGTGTTTCCTTTGAAACATACCCAGCTATTAATACAAAATATAGCAAATTGATTTGCCATGCTTTTGATTCATTTACAGAAAAGTGAGCTCCTGATCTATTCTAAAAGACCACATCTGAAATTCACTGTCTAATGAAGGATTAATGGTTTTCACTTAAGGCCAGGGTTGCTGGCTCACACCTGTAATCCTAGCATTTTGGGAGACCGAGGTGGGACAAACATTTGAGCTCTGATGTTTGAGATCAGCCCTAGCAACATATCAGATCCTATCTCATGAAAAGAAAAAATTTGTTTGTTTTTGTTGTTGTTGTTGTTGTTGTTTTTATTAAATCATAGCTGTGTACATTGATATGATCATGGGGCATCATACACTAGCTTCATATATCGTTTGACACATTTTCATCACACTGGTCAACACAGCCTTCCTGGCATTCTCCCAGTTATTGTGCCAAGACATCTACATTCCACATCTACCAAGTTTCACGTATACCCTTGTAAGATGCACCGCAGGTGTAATCCCACCAATCCCCCTCCCTCTACCCATCCTCCCCTCCCTTCCCTCCCTTTCTCCCTTCCCCTTATTTAGGTTGTCAACAGAGTAAGGCACTGGCCCCATATGCCGGAGGTGGTGGTTTCAAACCCAGCCCTGGCCAAAAAAAAAAAAATCTAACTGACCCCAGGAAAAAAAATTTGTTTTAAATTAGCCAGTCATAGAAACACATGCCTGAAGTCCCAAACAAAACGAGAGAATGAGGCAGGAGGTGCACTTGAGCCCAGGAATTATTTGCAGTGAGCTATGCTAACACCACGGCATTCTAGCCTAGGCAACAGAGCAGGACCCTCTCTAAAAATCACAAAAAAACCCCAAAAATAGCTTATTGCGGAAAATCTCCATACCATTTGAAGAGCTCCAACTTATACACAAATTCTCTGTAATGTTAAATCATTCTTAGTCCCATAATCTGCAAATCTATAGAAATGGCTACCTAAACCATTTTTAAATAATTTAGGGCCAAAGCCTACAGATGTTGACTCTCCTGTAGCTTCAGAAATGTGTTTCTATTTGCTAGACCTAAAAAAGGTTTTAGTGCCTAAAACTCAAGGAATTTAAGGTTCTGTGGCCCTGAATTAAATGTTCTATACCTTCTTTGCTTTTAGATGCACACAGGTCCTCCTGGCCCTCCGAGTTCTGGTTCTTTAGCATCCTGGAGGTGTTGTGTCATCTTGCAAAACCCAAGCTTCTGCTGAGCATTTAGGCTCTCACGGCTTCTAAAACAGCCTCATCAGTTTTTGTATATTAAAAGAAAAGTTTACGTTTGCCTTTTCTTTAAGAAATGTACTCAACTGGCAGGAGCTGGCTCTCTGGTCTTGGCGTAGTATTTCACGTCACATTGGTATATTTCCTAACATGAAACCAAAGAGAAAAACCTTGTTTTAACTTTAGTCTATTAAGCTGAGTTTGGCAGGTGCTGCCGTTTTATATAAAAACGTTTCCGTTCATCTGTTGGCATCCTGTTCGTGTAAGAGAAGTGAGGTGACGATGTTTACCCGGGAGAGCCCTTAGGTGCCATAGTCACTAAGATTTTTATAAACCCAAACAATATTACACTTCATGCCAACTGCTCTTTGGGGTGCTGTTACTGGGGGGTGGGGGTAGGGGGTGAGTGTTCAAGAGCAATATTAGTCTTTCTCTGGAAACCCCAGGGACAATAATACCATAAATGGGAAGCCATAAGCTTTATTTGCTTCATGGTTTCAGCATTGTCAGACACACTTAAGAGCCTGCAGCCCAGACAGCACTTTGCACTATGGGTCTCCTTGGGGTTGTTTTGTCGTTTTATCCCTGCCCAACCTGTGCAAGGTGGTACCTTACAAATGTCCTGAATTACCTACCATCCGCTAGGTAGGAGCAAATGCATTGGGCAGGAGATTCTCCAGAAAGGTTTAGCTTCCGACAGTTCATGTTAATTTCTACTTTATTTTGAAGAAAATGATTTTTCTCTGGTAACCACAAGTAATAGTATACCTGATCTTTTAAAGCAGGGGTCAATGAACTACAGCCTATGAGTTTAGCAGAGTTGAGTTTGTGATTGAGACTGTAGGACCTGCAAAACCTAAAATATTTACTCTTTGGACATTTATAAAACTTTCCAATCTCTTCCTTCAAGCATCACAAAGGGAGTCAGACCTTCTTTTCAGCAAACTTAATTAAAATGATGTTCTCTTTCATACAGAAGAAAAATCCTCTTCTGTGAACTGGTCAAGGCAAAGTGAGATAACATGTTTATTAGCCCTCTTTCTGTGCATTTCTAGATGATGGAAGCCTCTTTGTATGACAAAATAATGGACCAGCAGCGTCTTGAACCAGAGTTCTTCAGAGTTGGCTTTTATGGGAAAAAATTTCCATTTTTTCTAAGGGTAAGTATTATGCTATTTAATTTTCTTTCACACTTCTAATATAGATATCTCAATCATGAAAACTGAGATGTTAATGACATTATAACACAGGTAATAAGACAAGCAAAAACATGATGAAATTTTTTTCTTTTACCTTTTAGTTTGCAAACACTACAATAACTTCTGATTATATCATCCTATTCCTTGCTAAGTTGACTAAATTTTATGAGTAATCTTTGGTAATTCTAGTTTCCCTTATGTGATATTCACTATGGTGAATAGTTTCCATAGAGTTAGCATTAGAGATAAAGAGTGGGGCTTTGCAGGGGGCCAGAGTTTCAGACTATGGAAAACAACACAGTTTTATATCATGTGAACACCCTAAGGGCAGAATCATGTGAAGAGGGTTATTTGGCCTTTTTGATGACTTTGTGAAAATGTAAATGTAATGTCACCCATCAAAGAAATCCAATTCATTGTTACTTCTAAACTCTATTTCTATAAAGGAAAATCTATAGACATGATAATACGGTCCATTTTTCACAATCTGCCAATTAATATCTTACATGCTTGAATATTTATTGAGCACTTCACATACGTGTATCGTTGTATACATGTATATGAAAACATTGATTAAAAGGAAAATGTACTTCCCTGAGCAACTAAGGAAAAAGTGTCTAGGATAATTAGTAAAATTGAGTCAATCTATTACCACTTTAAATCTCAATATACAAATATTTTAACATTTGTGTTGACCTAAATCTTGCATTAAATCTCAGCACATATGAATACATATAGGATGTTGTACTTGGAGAGGAAGAGAGAATAGAAAAATTTCACCTTATTATTTGTTTCCTAATATTACCTTATCTGCTTTTCAGAATGAAAAGAAAGATAGATTACATCAATTGATAGATCCCAAAATATACACACACTGTAGGTAAAGATTTATTTTAGTATCAAATGGAACAAATGCTCAATTCATAGGATGATTTTTTTTTAATTGATTGAAATGTCATGTATTTGGGTGCTACACCCCCATACTATGTTACATTACCGGAGAACCCACATGATATTGTACATGACCACTGAGCTGGCTCTGCAGATGGACCTGCCTAAAGATGGAGAAAATCTTAGTTCCAGATCAAAAACAATAGCAAATTCAGAATACTTGCTGACTTCTGCTAGTTGTAAACAGTCCGCCTGGGGACTGCATGTGCCTGGATCCAAGTTCCAAGTGGAATGACAGGAATTCAAGAGCTCTGGGCAGCACAGAGAGTTGGAGACCCCCCAGTGGGGTCTAGACATGACTCTGCCACAGTAGACCCCCTTCCTCTGTTGGCACAAAATTGTGCAAAGTGAAAGATTATATTTTCTTTCATATCATACCCAAAGTTAGCTAATGCATCAAGCATAGTAGATACAGTGTTTAGGGAACAAAA